>PVIW01003425.1:95875-168566 GCA_004026585.1 Noctilio leporinus | reverse complement strand
CTCCTCATCATGGCGTCTCGGTGGGGCTGTCGCGCTTAGGTCACGGCGGCGCGCCGGGGGGGCGGGGCGGCGGGGGGAGCGATTTAAAGGGACAATGTCCCCCGAGTGGTGGAGGCAGTGGCGGCTGCGGAGGCCGCGACACCGGCACCGGTAGCCGCAGCGGCGGTAGCGGCAGCGACTGCCGTACCAAAGAGGGAGCTCCTAGCCCTGGTGCCTGGCCAGCGGCACCGCCTCCTCGGTGAGGCCCGGTCTGGCCTGGGGAGCCCGCGGGCGGGGCGGAGCCGACGCGGGGAGGGGGAGGCCGGGCCGGGCCGGGCCAGGCGGGACCCCCCGGGGCGGGGGGCGGGGCGGGGCCTGCAGGGGCGGGGCCTTGTCGGGGGCGGGGCCGCGCAGGTGGGGGGAGGAGCGGGGGTCTTGAGGCAGGTGTCCCCCCCACCTCCGCACGTCCCGCGGGGTCTCCCGCCCCGAGATGCACGGGCGGAGGGCGCAGCTCCTGGACCCTGGTCCCCCAAGGGGTGCGCTGACGCGGCGCCACTCCCACCCCTGCGACTCCCGGGGGGCGTCCAGGCAGGAACCCCCCTTCCTCACGCTGCCAAAGTGCTCCGAAGTTACGATCCCACCGGTTTCCCGCCGGCATTGCCCACCCGGTGGGCACCCGCAGGTGCTTCCTTCAGGCCTGGGCAGGGACCCCCGCCACGACTGCCAGTCCTAGTACTGGCCCCCTGGGAGCCCCCAGGCCCCCAGGGCAGCGCCTGCAGCCAGGCCTGGAGCCCCGGCCCCGCCCCGGTTGCCTGGGCTCGGCCTTCCCACCACCTCCCCAGGGAGGGCGCCTCATTCCTGCCCTTCACTTTCTGCCGTTACCTTGAAGGTATTTATAGGTGTAGAGGACAGCCCCCACCCTTATGGCCTCCTCAGGGTCCTCGTTTCTGGACCAGGAGCCCCATCCTTCCCTATTGCCTACAGACTATAGAGAGATCTAGGGAGGGTCGAATGGAGGAGCCCAGGCTGGGTGTGCATGAGGGGTGATATTAGGAGAAAGCAAAGGTGTTCATCTGGAGTCACTTGAGGCTCTTTCCAGGGTAACAGTATTAATGGTGGAGAACACCAAGATTGTCCGGGGGGAGGCTGGAGTGTGGGAAAAGTGCAGGGGTAATGATGGAAGGGACTTTTGACAGGCTGTAAGATCAGAGTGTCAAAGTGGTCAGCATGCATGCCAAGGCATGGGTGTAGGGTATACATGTGCATGGAAGTGAGGGTACAATTGGGGAAAGTGCAAAAGGGAGGCATCTGCAAGAAATAAGATTAATGCTGGAAGAAAACAGTGGCTGAGGGCGCATGTGTAAAAATGGGTAAACTGAGGCAGCACAGGATCTATGTAAAGAAAGGTGTTTTCTGTATACCTGGATAGGGCCCATGCACCATTTTTATTTAGCTCCCTTGGCTGGGAGGTAAATGAGACTCTGGCCTTCAAGGTTGAGGACTGGAGCTTCAAGGAAGGAGAAAATGAGGCAGAGTCCTTTTCCTACCTCCTCTAAGTACCTGTCTCTCCACCACCAGACCTACAATGCCTCGCTGAGCCAGCCCAGCAGCTCAGTGGAGCCAAGCAGAGAGCATCCATGGATGGACCCCTGGCAGGTGGCCTTGCTGCCCCAGACCGTCCTCGGGGCCCTGAGAGACTGCCAGGCCCAGCGCCAAGGGAGGACATTGAAGGTGGAGCTGAGGCTGCTGAAGGGGATGGTGGCATCTTCCGGTCCACCCATTACCTGCCTGTTACCAAGGAAGGCCCTCGAGACATTCTGGATGGCAGAAGTGGCATTTCTGGTAAGAGAGTGGGCCCTGTGGCCCTGGGGGAGCATCCAGCCTAGTTCCCAAGGCTCAGACAGGTTGCCCAGCCCATCAGGGGCTGAGTTAGGATTCAGATTCTGCCTGGGTCCAGAGCTTCTCTTTGCACTGCTTAGTTTTCCATCTTACAGTTGTTAAAATAGAGGCCCTGCAAGCCAATGACCTGACCAAGGCCCTACAGTAGGTGGCAAGGAGTTGGAACTTGAACTCAGATCTGCCCCACTCCCTTCTCTCAGCACACCAATTTGGTTCAGGTGTCCATCTTAGAACCCCAAGCTCCCTGCCGCAAGCCCACTTATTCCCCAGGGTTACCTTGCCTCGGCAGCCTATCTGGCTTGCTGCACTATCTTGATGACTTTTCCGCCTGAGCCTGAGCCAAAACAGCTTGTGTCCTCTAGTGGCTGGGGAGAGATTGGGTAGTCAGGGATGCCAGCCACCCCTTTGTGCCTCGGTTTACCCAGCAAAAAGGGATCTCACACTGTTCCCACCTTAAGATTTGTTATTCTTTAAATTCTCAGTATCTACTATCTGCCAGTCTGTTCTAGGCTGGGATTACAGCCATAAATAAAAGAGGCACAAGTCCCTGCCCTCAGGGGCTTAGCATTCTAGTAAGGGAGATAGATAACAAGCAACCAAGTAAATTAGGGTAGGTAATAACAGATGCTGTGAAGGTATTCAATGGAGTACCAGCTTCGTGCCTGGGGGGACCTGGGATAGCCTTTCTGAAGGGATGGGATTTGAGTGGAGCATGGAATGAATGGTGAGAAGGGAAGGCCAGGTGGAAGAGATGGCCAGTGCAAAGACCCTGCGGCGAGGAGGAGCCTGGCATGAATGGAGAGTGGTGGGAGCAGTGCAGGCTGATGCACCAGACATGTCTCCCTTCATCTCCTTGGCCTTCCCATAAGGCCTTGGTTTCCAGGAATCTGCAAGCACCCCATTCAAGGTTCCTAAATGCCAAGCCCTTTATGTGATCATCTAATGTCATTCTCAAAAGAACCCTGTGGGGTAGTTATTATTATCCTATGTTAGAGGTGGGGAAGCAGACCCTGAGGGTTTAGGTCACCCAAGGACCTAAAGCTAGTCAGTAACTTAGCTTGACAGCGCTTCTTAACCACCACATTCCATCAAGACATTCTTGACCTGCCCCATTCACCCTAGCAATGCTCATGATGCCCAGATATTTACAGAGCACTTTCTCAGGGTAGGCATCAGGACACAGGCTGTGACCAAGCGCACAGACCACCATCCCCACCCTCATGGACCCTGCCATCGAGGATTAGGGTGACAGGCCAGGTGCTATGATACAGTTACTGGGACTGCACTGGGGGAAGCCCAGGCTGGCCCAACTTGGAGGGCATCCAGGAGTCAAGAGAAACAGTGAGTTAGGTGATAGGCTCCATATATGCAATGGCATGGAGGTGACTGGTGGCACCTGAAGGTGTTATGCCGGAGGGTGGCAGGGTGAGACCTGCAGGGTATTAGAGCTCAGGAGACCTTAGCAATCCCCCCGTTTTCAGACTCTTGGTCACCAAGGCTGAGAGAGAGGCAGCACCCTACTCCAGGTCACACTGCCCCCATGACTTTCCTGCAGAGTAGGCCCAAGACTTTGACTATGGGAACCCCAGGGAGTGGGCTCTAGGGTCCCAGGGGCTGGTTCAGGGGAGCTGAGTGCTTCCTCTCTTAACTGGTAAAAGCCCCAGGTAGGTGGGTAGGTGTCTCAGTCCCCCGCAGCAAATCTACCAGGGTCCAGTGCATGTGCCTGGGGAGGAGGGGAATATGGCTGCTGAGGGGGTCAGGCCCACCCTTTGTGGTGATCCTGAGCAAATGGGGCACAGGGTGGGGATGGCTTAAAGTGGGGTCACAGCCTGTGGGTTGGAGGAGGGCCTGGGCTTTGGACATGGCATCCCCCCATCCCCTGCTGCCCTCTTGGCCTGCTGCACCCCTTTCCCTGGCACAGGCACCTGCCCTCGGAGTCTTGTGATGTCTATAAATAGGAATAGTTTCTTGGGCTGCTGTTCTACCCCGAAGCCTGGGCCCTCCATCAACCCCACCCAGCCCTCGGTATCCGCCAAGGGCACCCCTGGAGTGGCTACCTCCAAACTTCTCTTCCTGGACATGAATGTGACCACTCACTGTCCTCTAGTATGGCCATTGCCCTGAAGCCCCCACAACTTCCTTGTAGCCACCCACCAATGTTTGCCCTCTCTGGTTGGCTTCCCAGGTGCAGCCAAGGTTTGGGGGCTAAGATGGTCCACATGATGAAGTGTTTGATGTGCACTGGCTTTGGGAGCAGGGAGTCAGAGGACAAGCAATGCATCTGCCCTGGTGGAGCCTCAGGCTGGAAAGGAAATCTGCATGAAATGAAAAGGGGCCTGAGGCTTTGGGCCCAGCTTCCAGCTTCCAACCTGGGACTTCTCGGAGCCATCCCTGACCCCCGGGCGCTCCCACCTCTTTCTTTCCCCACTTCCCCTGCCTCTGTGGATGGGACATTTTTGTGACCTCCTCGGCACCAGTTGCCTGCCATGCGAAACTGGGTTGGTGGCTATTCCCGCTGTACAGAGGAGGAAACTGAGGCTTGGAATGGGAAAGGGATACCCTTCCTGTCACTGCTGGGTCTTAAACTAGGATCTGCCTGACTCCAAAGTCTAGATTCTTGGTCACTGTGCCATGCTGCCTGGCTTGCAGTTCAAGCTGCTCATAGACACCCTTCTTGTATTTCCTCATTTTCAAACCTCTTGGGGATCCAGGGAAGTGGGAGTCCTTGGGGGCCCCTTGGTATGGCCATTGCTGAGGCCTGTGTCCTGGGCACCCCATCTGACCCATGGGGACTTCTGAATCCCTGCTGGCTGGGTGAGCTCCTGGCCCCCAGGTGTGTCAGATATGGGGCTCTGCTTGGCCTGCTTCCTTCAAAGTCACTGTCACTAAAAATAGGAGCCTCACTGGAGCTGTTCAAAGAGGCCAAGGGGGCCCCCTGGCTCGTGGCATTCTTAGACAATGGCAATCACAGAATCATCAAAACTGGGATGCACAGAATCTTAGGAGCTTGAGATCCCAGAATCTCAAAAACAGGATGCCTGGACCCTGAGACTTGGGACAATGCGGGCCTCTTGCCAGTGAACTGGCTGCCCCATTCTGAGAAGCTCACACCTCTGATGCTGTGGTCGTGCTCCCTTGATTTCCCAACCATCACACCTTCCACACCCCACCCACCCGACCCTCTTACCCTGACATTGGCCCTTACGCCCAAGAATACCCCTAGCTCGGCCCTGCTCCCTATCTGTCTACTCCAGGGGTTCTCAAACAAGGGGCAATTCTGCCCCCAGGGGACACTTGGCCCTGTGTGGTTGTCATAACTGCAGGGGTGCGGGTAGGGATTACTGGCATCTAGTGGGTAGAGACCAGGGACACTGTTCAGTATCCTACAAAGAATAATTAGCCCTAAATATGAATAGCCCCAAGTGTGATAAACTGCTCCGGATAATGAATTTCTATACCTCCATCAGCATCCTCGCTTTCCAGACCATCCTCACCTTCCAGAGGCCACACAATAGTCACAACCCTTCTTTCAAGCTCAGCATGAAGACTGTCAGGCAGTGATGAGGACTTTCTGACCTTTCTGCCTATTCCTACCCATACTTTTAATTCTTTGGCTCCTGACAGTCAGCTCTCACTGTCCCGGGAAAATTTGACAGTGGGGAATTGGAAAAAGAATGAGCCCTAGCACTAGTCCTCTTTCTGGCCCTTCTTCAAATTGATAATAATCCAGTAATTGCATCTGTCAGGCTCTGGACAGGGTACAAGTTCCCCAGTGTGTTAACCTTGGCTCAGGCTGTTGGCTGGAGCCCTGATTGGCACACTTGCCTTGTCAGGCAGGGGTGGCAGGCAGAGGTGGCACAGGCCAGGATCCCTGTGGTCGCTCCAGGCGTTGGCTCCATAGGCAGATAATGGAGAGTTGGCTGTATCTCTGTGTTGGGTCCCAGGAGGAGATTTGATTCTAGGATGTAGGCCTAGAAGGTTGTCTAGAAGGCAGGGATGGAACCTCCCCAGCTCAGGCCAGAGGGCTTCCCACTAATCTGGCTAGTATTGTCTGAGCACTTGTTATGTGCCAGTCTCTGGATACTACAGTAAGTGAGGCTGAGAAGGTCCCCCTACCTTCACGGGGTGCTTACCTGCTAGGAGGGGACAGCATGCATTCATCCAGAGAAGGAGCTAGGCAGTTCAGAGTGCGCTATGAAAAAAGTGAAATAGCTGAAGAGAGAGAAAATCATAGGAAGGAGTTCACTTTAGCAGATGGCTAGGGAAGGGCTCTTTGGGGCAAAAGGAATAGCCAATGCGGAGACCCTATAGCCAGAAATAGTTAGGTGGGCTTGAGGTTTCAGGAGCAGTTGGGGTCAAGTGAGTGAGGGATGAAGAGAGGGAGGCGAGGCTAGAGACCTGAAGAGGTCTGGCTTTGCAGGCCCTCCCAGGCCCTCCCAGGGGGTGATTGGGCTCTGGCTTTTATGGTAGATATGAGGAGCCAGGTGAGTTTTTACCAGTGTGTGACTTTAAAAAATCACCCTGGCTGCCCAGCAGGGACAAAGAGAAGATGGTTGAAGGCAGCAAGCCTGGGGTGTCTCCCAGGAGAGCTAAGGGGACTCCTCCAAGGACACCCTTTCAAGGCTCAGGAATGTAGAGGCCAAAGGCCTCTCAAGGAAGAAGATTGGGGAGCTGGGCCTTCACAAGGCGCCCAGTAGGGCTCCCAGAGCTGGGGTACAAAGGGCCCCAGCCAGGGGAACACCAGCCCCTCAGGGTCTCCCCTCTCTGTTGCAGACGGGCAGCCCCATCCCGGCCTCAGCGAAGCCCTCCCCCGTGCCACCTCCGCCACTCATCGGATCAGCAGTTGGTGAGTGCCACGCTGGCCCTGATCTCAGGGAGGGCAGGGGGGCAAGCAGGATGTGCCCAGGCCTGAGAAAAGCCCATGGAGTGAGAAGGGGACTGAAGGGAAACAGGAGGCCAGGCAGGAGGAGGTGGCTCCCAGCAGGCAAGCCCCTGGGCGTGTGCAGGGGGTGAGGGGGTGACTGGGATGAACACAGATGGTCAACTCTCATTATCCCTGCCAGGAGCAGAGCCAGAGGGGTAGAAACCTGAAGGTTGGATCCTTGGAGTCCTGTCTCTGCCAGGTGACCCTTAGAATGATGCCAGGCCTCTCTGAGACTCAGTTTCCTCATCTGTAAAGTCCCTAAGGTGCATCTCATGAACTTGTCTTAAGGATCCAAGGAATAGGAACAGGAATCAACAGCAATGCTGGCAGCTGTGACCTTTTATTAAAAGGCTTGATGGGTGCCAATATGTAGTAATTGTCATATCAGGATTAATAATAGTTCTCTGTCATTGAGCGCTTACTGTGTGCTGGGCTCTTGGCACAGTTTTACCCCACTTTTCACAGTCCTGGAGGAACAGTCCTGTTATCATCTCATGTCACTCACTGATGGGGCTTAGAGAGGTGACCCTGTGACTTCTAGCTGGCCTCTTGTGTGGCCAACAGCCCCTTGTAGAGGCAATACCTTGAAAATGAAGGGAGGTGGACCAGAAACAATCATAGTAAGAACCCACATTAGTCATGGGCTGACTGGGAGCCAGGCTTCGGGCCAAGCAAAGCATTTCCCCAGCACTGAGTTGTGTCATCTTCATCCTACACTTCATGGGGTCAGGGTCCTCTGTTGATGGGCTGTGGTTAGGATCATTTAAGTAACCACCCATCGTGTTAAGTTTTCTTCAATTACAGAAATTCAATGAGAGAACTCCTTAGATGTTGCATAAGGGCATGGAAGCTCCCAGTTCTTGGGAATTGTCCCATTTTTAGGATTGGAAAACCAAGGTGCAGTGAGATGGCCTCACCTCCCTCTTTCCCCAAACTATGTCAGGGTCACCGGAGCTAAAGGTTTCATGGGAACTTTGCACCTCTCTTGACTGTTCTTTCAAGAAGAGAGATGCAGTGAGTAGGTGGGAGAAGCAGATTGGCAGTTGGAGCTATGTCCCTGGAGCAGTTTATGCCATAGATTTTCATCAAACTTACTGGAAAAGTGAAACTAAATAAACTAAATCACCCCAGTTCCAGGAGGACTAGTACAAAAGCAGCCTGGAGCGTGAGTCAAAGCCTTGGGCCTTCCCAGGGACAGATGAGAGTTGACTGGGGACATGCCTTGTGACCCCAATGTGATCTCCACACATTCCCCTACAATGCAGCAGGGCTAGGCTATATGCAGACATACATCCTGGGGGCTGAATCTGGCTTTTGGCCCAACAGCTCTAGAAGGGTCCACATATACTTCCCCTATCACCCCCTCCTCATACTCATATTCCCAGCCACTCTGAGGTTGCCCTTGGGCTGGGTCTTTGGGGTCTATCTCAGACTACCTGGGAGGACCACTCTCCCCTTGCTCAGTAAAGGGAAACTGAGGCCCATGGCTAACCTGTCCCCATTGGCACTTCCTTGCAGCTGCTGGGATGGAGGCAGCCTGGACTTCCGGCCGGGCTCCCCACCACCCCATCTCCTGGGCCACTTCCCTGGCCTCTCTGATGGCCCAGGGTCCTGGGAGCACCCCCTGGTCCAGGAAGCCAGGGAGGGCATCCCATCTGAGCAGAGGTTCGAGGACTCAGTCATTGTAAGAACTGTGAAGCCCCATGCTGAGCTGGAGGGCTCTAGAAGGTTCTTGTACCACCAGAGTGAACTGAAGCTCTTGGAGAAGTCCCCCCAGGGCCACCCAAGGTTCAACTGGCTCCAAGGCACAGATGAGCAGTCCCTACCCCATGATGCAGGGCTGCCCCTGGATCTGCCACCCCCACCACCACCTCTCACCTCCTTCAGGACAGTGCTGGTGCCTGTAGAAGATACCACGAAGACCTTGGATGTGGCAATGGTGGGCACCAGAGAGCACTTGACGGACCTGGAGGGTCTGGCCCAGACAACTGCAGAGTGGTGCCTGCCTAGGGCAGCCACAGAAGTGGCCACTCAGACCTGGATGGTGAACTCGGAGGCATCTGTGGAGCGATTGCAGCCACTGCTTCCCCCGGTCCATACCAGTTCGTACATGTGTGACCTGCTACAGGAGGTGGCTGAGGGAGTGGCCAGCCCAGATGAGAATGAGGATGAGGACCCAGCTGTGTTCCCGTGTGTGGAGTGCAGCATCTACTTCAAGCAGAAGGAGCACCTTCTGGAGCATATGAGCCAGCACCGCCGAGCCCCAGGCCAGGAGCCCCCAGCTAACTTGGCCCCCCTGGCCTGCAGTGAATGTGGCTGGGCCTTTGCTGACCCCCGTGCCCTGGAGCAGCACCGGCAACAGCATCAGGCCTCCAGGGAGAAGATCCTCGAAGAGATTCAGAAACTGAAGCGAATTCCAAGTGATGAGGGCCGGGAGGCACAGTTGCAGTGTCCCAAGTGCATCTTTGGCACTAGTTCCTCCAAAGCCTTTGTGCAGCATGCCAAGCTGCACATGCGTGAGTCTCCAGGCCAGGCTGCCAAGGAGCACTTTGGGAATGGCAGCCCAGGCTCTGGCGCCACTGCCCTCGTCTATCAGCCCTATGGAGCCTCCTCGAGCCTCAATGCTTGTGTTTTCTGTGGTTTCCCAGCGCCCAGCGAGAACCTGCTCAGGGAGCATGTGAGGCTTATGCACACCCGTGCCCACTGGGAGGAGGATGGTGAAGCTTTTGAGGAGGACCCTGCCAGCCAGCCTGGCACCAGCCAGGGTGCATACACCCCCTTCTCTGGAGCTGCTGAGGACTACTTTGGCAATGCTGAGCCAGTTTTGGCCCCTATGTGGCGGGAGAACCCTGCTGGATATGACCCTAGCCTGGCCTTTGACCCAGGCTGCCAGCAACTGAGTGCAAGGGGTTTCCCACTGTCAAAGCCACTACTGCATAGCATGGGCCAGAGGCCCCTGGGAAGGCCAGCCTTTCCCTCACCATTAGCATCTACCCCCTATTCCTTACAGCCCAGTAAAAGCAAAAATGCTGTCCATCTGCAGGGGCTCCCAGCCCAACTTGGGGACCAGAGGCACCCCTGGAGTGAGGAGGAGGAGGAAGACATACAACTGGCCTCAGAGATGGACTTTTTCCCAGAAAATAGGTTGTTTCCACCCCTCACCATCTCTGGCCTCATCCCAGAGCCAGCGCTAGAGCTGAAACGGACTTTCCGAGAAACCCTGCAGGTAGCCAAGGCCTCACTGGCACAGCGGCAGCAGCTCCTCGGGATGGTGCCACTTGTGCTGGTGGCCAAGTTGAGGTCCCAGGTTCTGACTGCGGCAGCCAGGGTCCCGTCGAGGCTGCAGCCTGAGGAGCTGGGGCTGGGGGGCACCCACCCCCTGGACTTTTTGCTCCTGGATGCACCCCTGGGTGGCCCGCTGGGGCTGGATGCAATCCTGGATGGGGACCCGGCGGTGGTGCTGAAGCACGAGGAGCGGAAGTGCCCCTACTGCCCTGACCGCTTTCACAACGGCATCGGCCTGGCCAACCATGTTCGGGGCCACCTAAACCGGGTGGGCGTCAGCTACAATGTGAGGCACTTCATCTCCGCTGAGGAGGTGAAGGCCATCGAGCGCAGGTTCTCCTTCCAGAAGAAGAAGAAAAAAGGTAGGGGGGCTTCGCTCCAGCACTCACCTCCCTCCGAGGCCCCCAAGACACACAGCTGGGCAGCTGAGTCTGAATCAATCAACCCTCACTCTAAATCCTCCCATAGTGCCAAGCTGGGTGAAGTTGGGGCCTCCCCTCTGGGAAGACCTGGGAGCCGCAGCAAAGGCAGCCACCTCGGTGGAGGTGTGGGGATACCCCCATGCCCTGGCCCTTCCAGCAGCTGGAGGAAGGAGTATAGGCAGAGGAGTCAGCTCCAGGCAGGGGATTTCATTGGTTTCTTCCTTCGACAAATATTTACTGAGTGAGGTCCCCTCTGTTCTGGGCATTGGGGCCACAGCAGTGAATGAAACAACAGTCCCTGCTTTCCTGGATTTCACAGCCCAGTCACAGCAGTGGTGGGACCCTGGCTGGCTTCAGAACCCCCCGGGCTGCCTGTGAGGTATGCAGAATTCCAGGCACCAAGGTTCTGATTCCAGGGTTCTTTCTCGAACATGATCACCCTGGGTGGTTCTGATGCTGGCAGACATGGAGACCACTTTAGGAGGCATTGGTATGGTGTTTGAGTGTGTGCATGTGCGTGTGTGTGTGTGCGTGTGCACATGCACTGGGGGTGAGGGACATGGGTGGGCAGCCGCAAAAGCAGGCAGTTATGTATGTAATGGTGAGTGACCAGGGCTATGATGGCGGAAGAAGCTCTGGGATCATGAGCTCTAGACATGAGAAGGCCTTAATTGATCACTCACCCAAATGATTGCAAATCCACCACTGGAGAAGTGTTTGAAGGTGGGGTCTCAGATGCTCTAAGCTGTTGAGTGGGAACCTAGGAAGTCAGGAGAGAAGGCTTCTTGGAGTTGGAGGGAGACTTGGGAGCTGACACAAGCAGGAGCATGATGGGTAGAGGGGAAAGGAGGCATCCAGGCGAGTAACAGCACCAAGTGTGTGATCCTTGGAGGGTGAGCAGTCCTAGGAGGGAGGAGGGCTAGGGCTGGATAGTCACCCACCCCTTTCAGTCTCAGGCAGTCCATGTCCTCTTTCTCTCCACAGTGGCTAACTTCGATCCTGGCACCTTCAGCCTGATGCGCTGTGACTTCTGCGGGGCTGGCTTTGACACGAGGGCTGGACTCTCCAGCCATGCCCGGGCCCACCTGCGTGACTTTGGCATCACTAACTGGGAGCTCACCGTCTCACCCATCAACATCTTACAGGAGCTTCTGGCCACCTCAGCTGCCGAGAGGCCTCCCAGCCCCCTTGGCCGTGAGCCAGGGGGGATGCCTGGTGGCTATCTGACCTCCCGCAGGCCTCGATTACCTCTCACAGTGCCCTTCCCGCCCACCTGGGCTGAGGACCCAGGGCCAGCCTACGGAGATGGTAAGGGAAAAGAAGGTGGGCAGGTGTGGAGCCCTGACCCTTCCCAGGAGCCCAGAGGGATGAAGGGATGGGAGGGGGCAGCCACTCCTCTTTCCTGAAAGTGTTTCAAGTTACTCTACAAAG
Organism: Noctilio leporinus; assembly: GCA_004026585.1. Classification (NCBI taxonomy): domain Eukaryota; kingdom Metazoa; phylum Chordata; class Mammalia; order Chiroptera; family Noctilionidae; genus Noctilio; species Noctilio leporinus. Next base: position 156,626 of record PVIW01003425.1, on the reverse strand, counting down.
TATGTTGACAACTGTCCTCACAATCACCCTGCCACTTACAGGTCACTTCTGATTTACTTGGGCTGGCCCAGGGTTCCTCCTAGATCCAGTTCCATCCTGCCTTGCCTGACAATGATTTTAACATATGCTTACTGGCTCCTACTAAGAGCCAGATACTGTTCTAAGCACTTTACAAACATGAACTCATGTACATCCTTATAATAACAACCCTGTAAGGGTGGTATGATGAGCCCCATTTTATAGATGGGGAAACTGAGGCACAGAGAGCTTAATTAGCTTGCCCAAGGTCACACAGCCAGAAGTGGTGGATATGGGATTTGCAACTCCAGGTGGGTTGGACTCCAGATCTTTCCTCTTAATGACATCATCTATCCAGAGCAGTGCCATTTGGTGGAATTTTCTGAGATTATGGAAATGTGTGCTGTCCTGCAGAGTCACATATGGCTATTGAGCACTTAAATGTGCAGGGTTAGTCCAATCCTATTGGACAGTGTGGATCTAGAATCTACACTCTAGATTATCAGTGGTGCCTAATTTGTTCAGCAACAGGAATACTTTAGTGCTTGCTGTGTACTAAGGTTTCATCTCATGTATGCCACAAAGCAATTTCATGGGGCTAAGGATTGTTGTGTTCCTGTTTTATGGATAAGGAAACGGAGTCATCTAATTTGCCATGGCCACAAATCAGTAGAGCTAGACTTTTGAACATCATGTTCAATGGTCTCTCTGGTGAGAGGGTTGGGGAAGTACTGAATAGGGTTGGGGGATGGTATCCAGGGACTACGTGGGGGCTGAGGCTTCCTTCTTTGTTTCTCCTGTCCCGAGCTTCCAGAGTCCTATCTCGACCTATACTCTGGGATAGGCTGGTCCCATCTGCAAGCCTTCTTAGCAGTAAAGAGCACTTGAGGGTCTTCAAAGGAGAGGAAAGGGCTATGAAAGCCCCCTCTCCTCCTTGTACCAAGAGGTGACTGAGGCACGGAAAGAGGTTGAGATCAATAATAGCAGGTTGAGATCACATTTTGGGGAGAGGCTAAGTGGGGACATGACCTCAGGCTTCTTGCTTCTGCTAGACACCGCCCCCTGGGCAGTTAGCTCACACACTGAGTTAGGTTTGTGGTGTCTCAGGCTTGGCTTGGAGACACAGCTGGCAGGCAGTTCATAGGCTCTAGCCCTGCCCCTGATTGTCAGGCTCACACCCCTTACACACCCAGCAGCCAGGTTGAGCTCTAAGCTGTTTCCACAGCAAGACCCATGTGCCAGCTTCCTAGTCAGTGCTAAGGGAGTCTGCCAACCATAAGAGTATGAGGAAGCAGCCCAGCACCGCCCTGGTCCCTGTGATGGGTAGTAATGATCAGTCTTTCAGTGAGGGGTGGATGCGGGGTCGGGAGCAATGGGAATTTACAAAATGGTTGAGAAGATCCTGGGAGCCTTGCCTTGAAGGAGGATCCCAAAGATTAGGGATTGGTTTGGACACTGCCTCTGCAAAGTGTCCTTAAACGCTTCTCCCACCTCTCCCTAAGTGGGCCTTTTATGGGGCGGGTGCCAAGTTGGAGGTGGGCCATCGGTCAGATTCTGGCCCCACCTAGCTGGCAAGGAACAGCTAGGGGCAATCGGTTAGGTTTTAGAGAGGATGTTTTGCTTAAAATGAGTTGCTGGCCGCATGGAGAGTTCTGTAGAATTGAGGGATTATGCTGTCAGGATGATACTGTGGGGATCCTCGTAGTTGGGAATCGGGGACCTTCCAGAATCCATGACTTGGAGGAGAGACTTAAGGGAAACGAAGGGAGCAAGGTCCCAGGGCAGGTCCCAGCTCCGTTCCTCCGGGCTCTGGGACCCTGGAGGCTGTTAGGCGGATGGAAGTGGCTGAAGGATTCCCAGCCTAGCCTTAGGGCTGTCCGGGCTGGGGAGGGCGTAGGCGCCCGCCGCGGGCACAGTTTGCGTGAGTCCGTGACCCTCGGCGCTGGCAGGGAAGGTGGGGACTAGCATTGCACTCGCGGCGCTCGGCGTTCGACTAGCCGACCTGGGCGCTCCAAAGGGGCAGGGCGAAGCGGAGCGGGTTCGGCGGCGGCGCTCGGCGGCGCTCGGCGCTCCGCTGCTCCCGCCTGGGGCGGCCGCCCCGCGTGCGCCGGAGCCAAGATGGCCGCCTCCACCGCCCAGTGCCGAGTGACAAAAGCGGAGAGCAAGGCGGCGGCGGGGCCGCGCGCCGGGGGCATCCGGGAGCGCGCGCCCGCGGGGGCGCTGCCGCCCGGCCCCCCAAGCCCGGGTTCCGCGGCCCTCCCCGCGCAGCGGCCGCCGACCCCACCCCCGCCGCCGCCGCCGCCGCCGCCGCCGCCACCGCCGCGGGACGGGCCCAAGGCCGAGTCGGAGCCGGGGCCCGGGCCTGCGCCCGCGCCGGGTAAGAACCCGAGCCGGGAGGGTTAGGGGAGGGCAAAGTCGGCGTCCCACCTGCCCCCTGTTGCCCTCGGCGCCCACCGTACAGTCTCTAGGACTGCCCCTCCCCCAAGCCCTCCAGGCGCGCGGGTCCCAGGCCTGCTGTCGCCGCTCCAAGGGCCCCGGGCATCAGAAACACTCCACTTCCACCCCTCGCTGGTCTGACAGAGCCCTGAGAACGTCCCTCGGCCAGAGTTCCGATCCGTCCAGCTTGGAAACTAACTCCAAGTCACTTCAGCCCTGACACAACCGCTGTTCCATCTGACAGACGCACCCACTTCACTTTACCGAAGACTTTGACAAAGTTCTCTGTGTCCCGGCCCCACTGACCCCCCTCCGCCTTCCTTCTCTTTGCTTCCGTAGGACTCAACTAAGCAGGGGACCCGACAACTCCCCATCATAGCACTGACTGCCTCCAAGGCCCTCTCTGATACATCGGTCCTTCATCCTCAAAGCCCTGTCTATGCCCTAAGCAATAAACCCAGGGCTCAACAGACCTCTCAGGCTTATTTCTCTGAAAAATTAGACCATGCAAATTCACTTTTGACTCCCTGTCCTCATGCACACCTAACCCAGGGAAGCTTACTGACCTGATGGATGATACTTCACAAACTTTATACATAAGTTCTGTTGTTCCCATCCTGTCTCCAATCATCTCCTCATTCTTACTTTATCCCACTTAGAGCTCAGCTTGTGATAAGTAGGCCATCCTGAGATCCCCCTGTTGTCTCTGCAGCTCCAGCCCCAACCTCCTTTCCTGGTTGGATATTCCCCACAAACCCCTTGGAGCCTCCTCCCTGTCCCTGGCTCTCTACCTCTGAATTTGCTTTTCTGCCTCTGACCCTGGTCTTTTCTTACCAAATTGCCGTTCTGACCACCCCCTACATTCCCCCAAGACTAATAGGTGCTCCCCTCCATAAGTTCTACCCAGAGAAAGATGTTCTCTGAGATCTTCCATGATAGGAGTTTTGGCTCAGACTAGCAATGCGTCCCAAACCTGTCTGTGTTGAGACGGGTGGAAGCTGTTCTCAGTCTCTGCTGTCAGTGGGCACCCTTGACAACCCTGTACATACTGGCTCTGGGGGTTATGGATGAAGCCTCAACTTCCACGGAGTGAGCTGCCTTCAAGAGTGAGAGCAGGCACCAAGGATGAGGAAGAAGGCTCCCACCTCCACCATGTTTCTGCTCTCAGTCCTTATGAGGGTAGACAGCCCATGCCTTGCTTGGGCTGAGCCTATCTTCCCAACCTCACAGGCCTGGGTTCTGAGGAAAACACTATGGTGGCCATGGACTTGGGCTCCCCCTCGCTCCCCAAGAAGAGCCTTCCTGTTCCTGGGCCCCTGGAGCAGGTAGCCAATCGGCTGAGCAGCAAAGTGGCTGCAGAGGTTCCTCATGGCAGCAAGCAAGAGCTGCCAGACCTCAAGGGTGAGTGGCCCAGGTGGCAGGATGGGGTTGCTGATCAAGCTGGTCACACTTACAGGGAGCTCTTGGGCCTGGGGGTTAATGTGGGGCCGAAGGTTGGCCACATCAGCTTTCTCTAAGCCATCCTAAGACAGCAAGGAGACACCAGCTGTCTTCTTTTCTGAGCTGCCTGTTCCCTGGCCATGCATGGCCTTGAGCTTCACCCTCACTTGGGTGAGTGAGAGGCCTCCAAAAAAGCAATAGACATGGTTGTATGAAGGGTTCATTCTCAGACCCAGTTCATTGGCTGACTTTGACCCCCATTAGCTGTGTGATCTTCCTCGTGACATTGCCTTGTTTGTGCTTTGATTCTCAGGTTGTCGAGTAGTGACAGGCACTGTGCTTAACTGCAAGGATGTGAGAGATGTAAAACAGACCTGGCCCTTGTCTTTGGGGTCATGAAGTTGAGGATTGGGGAGGCAAAGAAACAAGGCAGGCAGGGGTAAGGGCTCTGCAGAAGAGGGTCTGCAAGGCACCATAGGGACTGTGGCTGAGGCCTCCAGCCTAGTGTTTGGGGCATGAGTTGAATGGCAGAGGATGGCCAAGACTTAGCTCTGTGAAGGGTGTGTCTGGCAGGTTATAGGTTTCCTGAAAACTGATTGTCAGGATACCCTGGTACATTGGAGATCTGAAAGGCATTTCACAGGCTGGACCACAGTAGGGATCTGTCTTCTGCTGTGTGCCCTTAGGCACAACTCTTCCACTCTCTGAGACTCAGTTTCCTTATTTGCAAACTAGACAGGCCAATTACCATCTCATTAGGGTAATTTTAAGGATCACAGGGGCTTGACTATAGTAAAACCCTTGCAAGGGGCCTGGGTAAGCGGGACCCTGGGGGAAGAGGAGTGGGAACAGGGCCTGTGGGGCTCATGACTGGCTCTCCTGGCCTCTGTCTTGCCCTCCAGCCCAGAGCCTGACCACCTGCGAGGTCTGCGGTGCCTGCTTTGAGACACGCAAGGGCCTGTCCAGCCATGCACGCTCCCACCTGCGACAGCTAGGTGTGGCCGAGTCGGAGAGCAGCGGTGCCCCCATCGACCTCCTCTACGAACTCGTGAAGCAGAAGGGCCTGCCTGATACGCCCCTTGGGCTACCCCCGGGCCTGACTAAGAAGTCCAGTTCGCCGAAGGAGGTGGTCGCTGGGGCCCCCCGACAGAGTCTGCTCACCCTGGCCAAGCCCCTGGATGCCCCTGCTGTCAACAAGGCCATCAAGTCGCCTCCTGGCTTCTCGGCCAAGGGCCTGGCTCACCCACCCAGCTCCCCACTCCTCAAGAAGGCAACACTGGCCCTGGCAGGCTCCCCTACCCCCAAGAATCCTGAGGACAAGAGCCCCCAGCTGTCCCTGAGCCCCCGGCCGGCCTCCCCAAAGGCACAGTGGCCTCAGTCTGAGGACGAGGGGCCCCTGAACCTCAGTGAGTGTGGGTCCTGGGAGCTAAGGGAGGTGCCAGCACTGGGAGGGTGGGGTCCTCAGGCTGGGCTTAAGGTTTAGGGTAGGGGCAGTGGAGACTGCAGCTCCTGAGTCCTGGGTCAACTGGGTCAGATTGTTGGTCCCAGTGTTGCATCTCCTGTTGTGCTGGCTGCACTGCACATTATCACCTGTCTCCTACTTTGCCGTTCTTTCCCTGGAGGCTTGATTGTGGCTGCTAAGCCAGTCAGGGTCATCCTTGCCACTTAGGGGCAGCTTTTGGTCTTATCTGGGCCTAAAGGTTGGGGCAGTGAAGGGAACCAGGGGTTCCTGTGGGATGTCTTGGGTCCTGTAGGTAGACAAGTGGTCTATCTGACAAGAGGTCCTATGGTTGGCCCTGTCTTCACATGCTCTTAGCCGTCAGTCCTGTGCAGAAGCACCTCTGACTATGTGGGTACCAGTCTGTTTGTGGGCCTGGCTAGACAGGGTGTGGGAGGAAGCCAACTCAGATTCAGTAAGCAGTTTTAACTTGGGCAGCCCTTAGGAAGTCAGGTCTTCCCACACATTGGTGACCCCTAGAACTGAGAGATGAGCACCCCAGTTGGCACCTGAGGTTCCAGTGACGCTATTTCCACAGTTGCTGTGCTTCCAGGGCAGGGCCCTGAGAGGTTGTTCCCTCGGCTACATGATGCTGGGCAGCCAGGTGGCCCTTAGACCGCTGGAATTGGGCTATTGCCTCTACCCCACATCCTTGAGCTCTCCACACTCACCTTGAAGCCAAAGAGCAAGTCAGGAATCAGGACTTCCCACTTCCCAGAACCTTTTAAAATTGATCTGCGGCCCAAGTCTCGGACCCTGGATGGCCTGAGCAGCCGAGAATTACACTAGGTCTTTCTGCCTCAGTCCCCCAGGGCCGGCCAAGGTGGCGGCCGTGAACCCCCCCTGTGTTTTGTCTCCGCAGCTTTAGATAGTGACGGGGGCAGAGAGCTGGACTGCCAGCTGTGCGGTGCCTGGTTTGAGACCCGCAAGGGCCTGTCCAGCCACGCCCGCGCCCACCTGCGCCACCTGGGTGTCAGCGACCCGGACGCCAAGGGATCCCCCATAGACGTGCTCCACGGGCTCATCAGGAGGGTCGGCGTCCAGAATCGCCTCCCACCCGGGCGCGGCGTGCTGGCCCAGCTGGGGCGGCCTCCTGCCTCCACAGCCCTCTCCTTGCTCCCCCCCCCACCGCCGGCCAAGAAGGCCAAGCTGAAGGCTGCGGGTATGGCCAGCCCCTGGGGGAAGCAGGACTTCTCGGCCGCCGCAGCCGCCGGCATTTTCTGGGCCTCTGATGTGGAGCCGTCTCCTCTCAACCTCTGTAGGTTCTCGCTTCAGCTGCCCCCTCCTCCCTGCGGGCCCTGGAGCCCCTCCCCGGGGGGTTGCAGCCCCCTCCCTGCTGGGGCAGGGAGTAGACAGGGACCCTTGGCAGTGGGCTGGTTCTGCCCAGAGATCTTGTTGGCAGTTTGCTGATAGGCCCACCCTCTTGGCCTTTGACTTCCATGACTGTGACCTTCCCTGAGAATGAAGGCCAAGGGTGGGGTGCTGCCTGTTGGTGCAAAAGGTGCCCATGGCTTTCCCTGGTCTGGATGGCACGTGGCACATAGACTGCCACTTCCTGTCCTGTCCCAGTCATTGTTGGGACCCGCAAAGCTGTGGAATCTTGGTTCCATCCTTCTCTGACAGGACCGAGGGCCCATGGCCCTCTGGAGCTTCCTTCCCCTTGCTCTTGCTGGGTGTCTGGCCCCCACCCCGATCCTCAGTTCCCTGGCCTGCACCTACCCTTCACCACCACCCCAGCCTGTGGGTATGCTGTTGCCCACACCCAGCTGACCAGGAGACCTACAGGTAACAATGCTGATGTTGCCCATTTTGCTAACTGCCCCCTTTCTCCTCCTGCTGCAGCCTCAGGCCCAGAACCAGCTCGTGACATTCGCTGTGAATTCTGCGGTGAGTTCTTTGAGAACCGAAAGGGTCTGTCTAGCCACGCACGCTCACACCTGCGGCAGATGGGCGTGACTGAGTGGTATGTCAACGGCTCACCTATCGATACACTACGAGAGATCCTCAAAAGACGGACCCAGTCCCGGCCCGGCGGACCCCCCAATCCACCGGGACCCAGCCCAAAAGCTCTGGCCAAGGTGGTGGGCAGCGGAGGCTCTGGCAGTTCACTGGAAGCCCGTAGCCCTGCAGACCTTCACCTCTCTCCCCTGGCCAAGAAGTTGCCACCACCACCAGGCAGCCCCCTGGGCCATTCACCAACTGCCTCTCCTCCCACTGCCCGAAAGATGTTCTCGGGCCTGGCCACATCCTCTCTGACCAAGAAACTGAAGCCTGAACAAATGCGTGTGGAGATCAAGCGTGAGATGTTGCCAGGGGCCCTTCATGGGGAGCTACACCCATCTGAGGGTTCCTGGGTGGCACCACGGGAAGACATGGCCCCTTTGAACCTGTGTAAGTGTGACCCTGGGGCAGGGCATGGAAAACGGGTCAGGTTGGGGGTTACCTTCCCCTCCCCCCAGCTCAGGATACCCAGAGGGCCCAGGGCTGAAATGGCAGGGAGGATATATAGGTCCAGGTGACTTAAGAGCTAGCTGTATGGTCCTGTTATACTGACCCCAGGCTGAGCTACTTAATCATCATACTTCATACATTTGGTAATGGCAAAAAGGTTCTGTTTCTTGTGTTATCTTCAAATGGTTGGTGGCTAGCTACCATTATATTTCTAGAGAGAAAGATTGCAGGTGATGTCTGCCATGGGCAGGAGTAGTAACCTATAATAACCCACCAGAAGTCAACGTCTAAATTGTCTGTCTGATATTTGTGTTCACTAAATGTTTGACATTTGGAGTCAGGTTCAAGTTAGGGTCTCTACTGCCCAGTCTAGCAATATAGATCTTGGGCAAATTTTCTCTTTTGAAAAATGAAAATGAGCATGGTCCCTACGCTATGGTTTTCTGAAGTGGTATGCAACATTTAGCATGGTGCCAGGTTAAAAAATGCTTGGTGTGTGTAGTAGGCATAATGTCCTTGTCACTCAATTCCCTCTTACACTGTCAGGTTGGCTGATCTCCTACTGTATGCCCAGCGGATGAGGATGGCTTTAGTGCTCATGTGATTTCATGCTGCTTGGTGCCATGTGCTCTGAACTGCTCCTGCCTTAGTCCATCCCAGTAACACTGAGAGGTGGAAGTTTTTATCTCCATTTTGTAGAGGAGGAAAGCCCAGGATCAAGGGAGTGTTTGCTCCTTAACATGTCACCATGTCACAGAGTCATCTGGAAACCAGCTAGACATTGAAGTGACAGAACAAGCAGAAGGACTAGATGTACACAAGGGCCCCTGGAGGCAGATGAGGAAGCAGGTCATTTAGGTCCGGGGCTGCGAGGATGGGTCAGCAGGACAGTTAACACTGACCTCCAGCTCAGGCTTCCTGTCATAGCCGCCTTCCTCTTTTCCTCTCTTTTCTGATCCCTTACAGCATCTCGTGCAGAGCCAGTACGTGACATCCGCTGCGAGTTCTGCGGTGAGTTCTTTGAGAACCGCAAGGGCCTGTCCAGCCATGCACGCTCCCACCTGCGACAGATGGGTGTGACTGAGTGGTCTGTCAATGGCTCGCCCATTGACACACTTCGGGAGATTCTTAAGAAGAAGTCCAAGCCGTGCCTCATCAAGAAGGAGCCCCCAGCTGGAGACCTGGCCCCTGCCTTGGCTGAGGATGGGTCCCCCGCAGCTGCTCCTGGGCCCATGCAGCCCCTTCTGCCACTGGTGCCCATGGCTGGCCGGCCAGGCAAACCAGGAGCTGGGCTAGCTCAGGTACCCCGAGAGCTCAGCCTAGCACCCATCACCGGTGCCAAGCCCTCAGCCACTAGCTACCTGGGCTCAGTGGCAGCCAAGCGGCCCCTGCAGGAGGACCGCCTCCTCCCTGCAGAGGTTAAGGCCAAGACCTACATCCAGACTGAACTGCCCTTCAAGGCAAAGACCCTCCACGAGAAGACCTCCCACTCTTGTAAGCAGTGGGTGGCAGGGTCTTGGGGGGGCATCTGCTGGGGCCTGCAGGGCCGGGCACTGCCTCATGCATGCCCACCCCCAGCAGGGGTCAAGGTCCCAGTGGGAGGCGGGACTGGCTCCCGACCTGGGCAGCGACTTCTGGGTACCCTTGCTCCCTTGGGACTGGGGCTCAGTGGCGCCCCCTCTGCCTGCAGCCACCGAGGCCTGCTGTGAGCTGTGTGGCCTTTACTTCGAAAATCGCAAGGCCCTGGCCAGCCATGCTCGGGCACATCTGCGGCAGTTTGGCGTAACTGAATGGTGTGTGAATGGCTCACCCATCGAGACACTGAGCGAGTGGATCAAGCACCGGCCCCAGAAGGTGGGCGCCTACCGCAGCTACATCCAGGGTGGCCGTCCCTTCACCAAGAAGTTCCGCAGCGCTGGCCATGGCCGAGAGGGTGACAAGCGGCTGCCCCTGGGGCTGGCACCTGGGGGCCTGTCCATGGTGGGCCGCAGTGCTGGGGGTGAGCCAGGGCCAGAGGCTGGCCGGGCAGCCGACAGTGGTGAGCGGCCGTTGGCAGCCAGCCCACCGGGTACTGTGAAAGCTGAGGAGCACCAACGGCAGAACATCAACAGTGAGTGTTGGGAACAGAGGGTCATGAGAGCAATGGATACCAGCAGGGTCCACCCATTGTCCCCCTGGGTTTTCTGCTGTGCATCTGCCCTGGAGTCACTTCCTCAGTTGTTCAGCCATTCATTTATCCATCCATCATCCCACCTATCACCAGGGCCAGGCAGCATCCAGGAACCAGCTAGCCCGTCTTAGAAATCCCCACAGTAATTGCTCATTACTTACTGAAGACAGGAACCTCCCCAGGAGCCTTGCCCTCCAACTTATCGCCTATCCCTCTTCCCCCTCCTACCTCAGAATTTGAGCGCCGACAAGCCCGCCCTGCAGATACCTCTGCTGCCAGGGGGGGCGAGGAGGCCAACGACCTGCAGCAGAAGCTGGAAGAGGTGCGGCAACCCCCACCCCGGGTCCGGCCAGTCCCTTCCCTGGTGCCCCGTCCCCCCCAGACGTCACTGGTTAAATTCGTCGGCAATATCTATACCCTCAAGTGCAGGTATGAGTCCCCTGGGAGAGGGAGGGAAGGATGGAGGCTCCCTGTTTGAGGCTTGACCACTCAGAGCCTCTGACCAGGACAGGGGCTGCCCAGGGTTGAGAGAGGGAGCTTCAGTGATTCCCTGGGGTGGGGTAGGCCCAGGCTAAGGGCTCCTCACAGACAGGCCCCTCAGAGCATTAGGCTGGGACCCTAAGCTTTGTAGCCAAGAAGACCTTGACACTTAGCAGCTTAGTGACCTTGGCAAAGACTTTATGCTCCATGCCTCAATATTCTCACCTAAAAGGGTTAATAGTAAACCGACCTGATTGATTTATTATGAGGATTAAAAAGTTGAATGTTTATAAAGCAGTTAATCTATGCCTGAAACACAGCTCTCAACAAAGTGCTACCTGGTTAAGAAAAAATAGGTCTTAGTTCATTTTTACCAAAGCCTAGGTGAACATCTGAGGCCAGGAAACCGGGAGTCTGAAATGAGAGAGGGCCACCTCAGGCCACACAGGCCAAGGGGGAGTAGGATTTGAACCCAAGTCTCTGTAGCCATGCACAAGTTTGGGTTTGGGGCCCCTGTGCTCTGAGACCTCCCTTAGGACTGAGGGCTAGGAGCTGGTGAGTTGGGTACATGAGCAAGATGGGCACTTGTTAGTGCCTGACCCTTCTTTCCCCAGCTTCATCCTTCTGTCCTGGGACCTGGCTGGGCAGGATCTGTTTCTCTGCTCTCTCCAGTCAGAGCACATGTGTTCAGTCAGATGGTAGAGATGCTTGGTCAGATGGCCCATACCTAGCACCAGAGCCAGCAGACTGCCCCGAGCATAGAGATGGAAACTTCAGGGGACCCACCAATAATACCCTATAATGGGTAGAGGTAGCTGTCTACCTGAAAACATCTGGCATCTGGGCTCCTCTCCCTCAAACCCTGGGCTTGCACTGTCCACACTGAGCAGCAGCAAGTTTGCTGGACACTCAGCATATAGCCAGGGCACGGGCCACTCCTCCTTTTCTGTGTCTCCCATGCAGGTTCTGTGAGGTGGAATTCCAGGGACCTCTCTCCATCCAGGAGGAGTGGGTGCGGCACTTACAGCGGCACATCCTGGAGATGAATTTCTCCAAAGCGGACCCCCAACCTGAGGAGCCCCAAGCCCCGCCAACACAGACAGTGGCAGCAGAGGCGCCCTAACACAAAGCATTCCAGATCTCTCTCCTGCCACCTCTGTCTCCTCCTCCCTCTCTTCCCTCTTTCTTTTCCGTTCCCAAAGGAGCAAGCCAAAACCTCAAACCGGCACCCTTGGGGGCCGGGCACACTACAGCTGGGGCGCCCCTCCCCTAGTTCAAGGACTATGGGGCTAAACCCAGGGCGTCTTCCCTTAGACCACACCCACCCGATCCAGCCAGGGCAGCGGCCAGGTCCCTGGTATCAGGTGATCTGGTCACAGGAGAAAGGCCAGTGCTCCCCCAATGTCTAGCAGCAGGTGGGGCTCTGTTTGCCATCTGTGGCCATTTGCAAAGACCCCAAAGACCCCCTGTCCTTATTCCTTCTTGCCCCGTGAATATCCTCTCACATGCACGCATGTACGCACGCACCTCGTGAGACCCGGGATCTGCCCCAGCCCTCCAGTTCCCGAGTCAAACGACTACGTCATGCCAAGGTGCTTGCTCAGGGGAAGGCATATTCCCTCTGTGGGCCCACTGGGGCCTGGGAGCCCCCACTGAGCTCACAATGCCACGGAAATCCTTGTTGCTCCCCCACCCCCACCCAGAGTGGCCTTCCCAGCTGGGAAGAGCCCCAGAGCTGACAGCTGCCTCCTGCCATGTCCAGGCCCCCAGAGCCTCTGGGGTTTGGGGCCCTGGAGGGGGTGGGGTGGGACTCTCTTCCCCCACTCCCATTCTTCTCTCTCTTTTCACTGTTCCTTTCTATGTATAGCTCCCTAGACCTTTCACTTTTTTAAAAACGCGTTTTGTGTAGAGAATAAGGAACGTGGATCTTTTTTATTTTGCAATCCTGGGCCAGCTAGAAACCGGGAGCTGATCGATCTTTTAACTTTTTTCAGTGGCCACATTTTGGTTATCGATGTACCTAGAAGTATGTAAATTAGATTAAATTTCTCTTCTGGAAACACCCTGGGGCAGGCAGCCAGTGTGTGTTTTTCTGTTAAGTAGACAGGCTAGCATCAGCTGGCACCTGGTGCTGGGATCAAGCCGTCTCCACCCAAAGCCTTTGGAGGCCCTGGATTTTCCCATTGACTGCCAAGCCAGTTGGACACAGTTGGGGATGAGTTCAAGTTTTTAGCTTGTTAGTCCTCCATGGGATGGCCAGTGGGGGCTCTAGCTGGCTGGTGAAGCGGCTCCTATGTGCAGAAGAGAGGAAACAAGGCTCTGAGCAGCTGGTCCAGGAGGGGAGCCAGGATGGAGAAGCGATGGAGACCCAAGGGCTCTAGGAGGCAGGAGCTGACCAGTGAGGGTATGGGGACACTCTGGGTGAGGGAAGAGTGCACAGCTGCCAGGAACCCTTAGTGAGCTGGTACTGGCCTACCCTCAGGGCATGTAACCTGCCCGGAGATATGCACCCTAAACCCCAAGTAGCAAGGAGAAAGGAAGCTGCTGGCTCTCCTCTGTAATGTTATTTATTTTCTTGCTCTGCAAATGTTTATTGAACATTTCTGAGATTTTTAAGAGATTTTGTTGGCTGCTCCTTGTTTATTGCATGTGGTTTTTCAGCTCATCATTTTCACTTAAGATAGTTAAGGGCTAGAAAGTGGGAATGGCCTCATGGGGTATAGAGAGAAAAGGCCTCCTCAGCCCTCAACTCATTTATTCTAGCTCCTAGGACCAAGCTGGAAAAGAGGGGCTAAGAAATGTGACATTATCCCCATAGGAGTGGTCTTGGCCTGCACACTTGGCTTTTCTGCTTGTGGAAGGTCAGGACACATCTTGCCCAGTGGAGGAAAGCTTCCACCCCTGCTGTCCATGCCATGCTGTGGGTGGCTGTGTCTGAGACTTTGAAAGCAGGGAGGATATCTCTTGATTGAAAACTGACCTAAAGGCACTTCTTTTACGTTTTTACAAATTAGCTTAAAAAGTATAAAATGTCAGCTGGATTTTTTTAAAGTTCAAGTGATGCAAGAACTTACAAAGTAACAAGGGAAGCCCTTTCTCACCCATAATTGTATAGTGATATCTGTGAGTCCTTGAAAGGGTCATATAGAGTTCTTAGAACTAAAGGATCTTTTCCTAAAACTGAGCATACCCCTTCTCAAGTTATTCTGACTCTGAGGCAGAGAGATGGAAGTTAACAAAATCATCAAATAAGGGCAAAGTAATGGCTCTGGTATGTGCTATGAAGGAAGCTCCCTGGAAGTAGCCAGGAGAACTGCTTTGGAGGACAGGCATGCAGGTGTCTTCGAGGGTGTTTCTCAATGCTTCGTAAAGCTTGTCCCAGTTCAGCAGAAGCCCCACTTGTGGGGGGTGGGGTGGGGTTTTACTAAAATTTTATTATGGAGAATTCCAGTCCTACAAAAGTAGAATAGTACGTGAACCTTCATCTACTCATGGATTAACTCATGACCAATCTCTAGCTAATAAGTCTCCACCTCTTCCCCCTTCCCCACCCGAATGATGACAGAAAAAATGTAAGAGCCATAGTTGTGTAGCTCATGTGAAGTGCCCTTTTCAATGTCTGCAGCTCTGTTGAGTAATATCTTAGAAGTTATTAGGTGTTTCTGACACTGGATGGCACATATCTGGTGAAGGTGATGAGGATAGGGCTGGAGCCTGTCTGGGTCACTGCAGGATCTCTAAAGTTCAGAGGGACCAAGAAGGTTTTAGGTCATTCCAGCCTTTACACTTAAGTGGGAAGGACCTTGAGCAAGTCGTGAATTCGAAGTCTCAGGTTTTAAGTGAGATTAAAATAAATAACATTCTCACAGGTATAAGCATTTGAGATAATACAAAACTTATTACATATACGCACGTGTATAATGTAAACATGCTACATGAGTATACTTGCTGTTATGCAAGCATTAATAACATTTATTTAGTGCACCTGGCACTAGATTGATTGATTGCTTTACATATATTATTTCATGCTTGAACCTGTGCCCAGCATCTTGTTTGGTGCTTATTTTCATTCCAACACGACTTCACTGTGTTCATTTTGGAGCTGAAGGCCAGAGATGTTAGAAACAGCCCAGGTAGGCACAGCTCCCCAGCGGCAGAGCCGGATTGGAGCTGTGCCCTGCTGGTGGTCCTGCAGCACACAGACCTAACCGGCCATGCTTGAACCTTAGGTTTTTCCGTACTGCACACCTCCTCCCCTTAGAACACTACAGGATTCCTTCTCCTGGCTTATCTTAGCCAATCACCGCGGGCTTGAGATAACGGAAGGCGGGGAAAGGGGTGGGGCTTTTTTGAGATTGGCAGACCCTTCGCCATTGGTATAAAGCTACCCTATGATGGACAGCAGAATGGCCCAGTAGACGTCAAACCAGAGCCGGGAGCGAGCCAATGAGATTGGGAGGCGGGGTTCGGTTGTGTGCAGAAAGGGCCCTTGGGAGTATCGCGTGTATTTTGGCGTCCGACGTGCGGGGCATCTACAGGGGTTTTAAGTGCAGTGTTCGCCGCTGCCATGAGCTACACAGGTGAGCCTGGCAGGGTTAGGGGTAGGGCTCCAGGTGGGAAGGGGCGAGGACGTGCCAAGGACTTACCGGGTTCATCCGCTCCTCCCCCGGGGCCTGGATACTGCCCTCTCTGCGGTCACAAAATGGCGCCCCGGGCCGGTCGCCTAGGATTCGCGACCCTCAACCCTCGGCGCCACAATTCTTTGTGCTTGAACCCTTGTGTCCCGGTTCCTAGCCGCCCGAAGTCTCAGCTTCTGCCGCCCGTGTCTGCGGGATTCGGCTTTCGGGCCCAAGGTCGTTTCTTTCACCACCTCCGCTCCTGGCTCGGCCTCTTCGGACTTCGCAGCCACAGGTCGCCGTTTCTCGGGTCTCGCTCCTTTGGATCAGTCAACAGGCTTGGGTGCGGTTGCCAGTGCCGCACATTCCCCTGGTCAATGTCCCAGCAAAATGCTGCAGCTCCCCCGCCCCTTGTCGCCCCCGGGCTGCAAGAGGCACTAGGTCCCGGGGCGAAGAGTAAATATTTGGGAGGGTTTGGACTGAGCGGGGTACTTTGCACATTGAGGAGATGAGCCTGAGCCTGGTAAGGAATGGCTGGTTTCTATGGTAATTCATTCATCTGTCAGAGTCATCCTGTCAGGTGCTGAATTGGCATTTAAATACTGGCAAGAATACCTCAGTTTATAGGCCGAGGCAGACTAAAGCAAGCAAATGAATATGGAGTATATTCTGGAATGGTCAGTACTCCGATGGAGTTGTTCCATTACATGAAGTGGTTGGAGACCTCTAAAGACGTGACGTTTAAGGGGAGACCAGAATAGAGAGTTTAGGGAGTTAAGAATATCTGGCCCAGGGAGCCCTTGACAGAAAGGCGGGGGGAGGGGGGGGCAGAAGCTGCCTGGCTCCTTAGAAGATCTTCCAGGGAGACCAGTGGAGGGTGGATAATGAGATCAGAAAGGGGGGCCATCGATATCGTTGGGCGATTGTAACTCATCCCAAGATGAACTGGACTGTTAGGTTTGTCTTAGTGGTAACTAAGGAGGTTGCTCAAACTGGAGCCACATACTACCCTCCCTCCCCATTGATGGGGGTAGTAGGCTGAGCAATTGTGGTTGCCAGGTAACCAGTATTCTACTCTGGAATGTTGAGAGCTAAGAATGGAACCTAAGCAGGGGCTCTTCTGTGGGCTGTCTACTTTGTGTAGGCCTAGGGAAGAGGTGATGCCAGGCCTCCCAGGTCAGGAGTAATGAATTCTTAGCCTAGTGGTTCTCGTCCAGGGATGATTCTACCTCCTAGGGAACATTTGGCAAAGTTTGGAGACATTTTCAGTTTTCCTGTCTGGTAGGAGGAGTGCTACTGTCATCCAGTGGCTAGAGACAAGGAACACTGCTTAAACATCTTATAAGGCACAACATGGGCCCCCACCACAAAGGATTACCTGGCTTACCCTGATTGGTGTGGCTTAGTTGGTTGGGCTTTGTCTTGCAAAGCAAAAAGTTACTGGTTCCCTGTCAGAGTACATGGCTGGGTTATGGGCTGGTCCCCAGTTGGGGTACTTACTGGAGGCAGCCAGTGGATGATTCTCTCACATATCAATGTTTCCCTCTCTTTCTCTTTCCTTTTCCTCTCTCTAAAAATAAACCTTTTGTTTTTTTAAAGACAGAAAAAATCACCTGGCTTGGAAATCAGTAATGCCAAGATTGGGCAACCCTGCCCTAGCATTTCTGTAGCTTTCCTGATTCAGGAGGAAAATCAGGAGGGTTGTTACTGTCTTCTGAGTGATAGAGATGTAATCTTTTTCACCAGATCTCATGGAGAACTGAGAGACAGTTCTGTATTTAGGCGAAACACTGCTGAAGAAACCACATGAATGGTTAGGTACTGTGCGTAACTTAAAAATGGAGCATTTAGCCCTGGCTGGTGACACAGTGGATAAGGCGCCGGCCTGCAAACCAAAGGTCACTGGTTGGATTTCCAGCCGGGGTACATAGCCAGGTTGCAAGCCAGGTCTCCGGACAGGTCTGTGGCTGGAGGTAGGTAAAAGGTAACCGTACACTGATGTCTCTCCCCCTCTCTGCCTCTCTCCCTTCCCCTCTCTAAAAATAATAAATAAATAAACCTTTTTTTTTTTAATGGAGCATTTATATTTATAGACAAGGAAACTGAATTAGAAAGGTCACTAATGACCAAGTCTGATTTTCAACTACAGATTTTATAAGCTATAGTTCTGGGTTTGAGTGGATACTGAGTTAGTAAAGCTAATGAGATTATGATTAGTTTTCCTTTGATCTTTTTTAAAATTAATTTATTGTTGTATTATATTTTCCCATTTCCCCCCCATTTCTCTTGCCCCACCTTCCCTATCTCCTCTCCCACAGTCAGTACCCACATATTGCCCATGTCCATGGGTCATTTATACTAACTAGTTCCTTGATCCCTTGATCTTGATGAACAGAAAACCACAATAGCTTTATAATTCTTTTGCTTTTAAAAAGCAGACACTAAAGTCAAAGGTATTTTAATCATATCTCAGGCAACTATTTTACCTTTAAGGAGAAATTCTGGAGGCCTTGAAGCAAATGTTACTATTACTAATATAATGTGATTAAAATAAATTATCTTTCTAGTAACTTGTCCAGCTTTTGAATTTAGTTTATGTGTACTTGGGAACACATCTTAACCCATGCCTGGCACTGGGAGGAAAGGTGAGACTGGTGAAAACACAAGACTGAAAAGTCGAGAAGCAGGCCTTCAAACAAAGGCCTTAGACACCACCAGTGTTTTTATAGGAAGACTTAGTACCTCACAGTTACTGTATGTTAGGAATACACAAGTATTTTAGCTGGATAGTTCTGGCTTGGGGATTGTTTGTGAAGTTACTTTTTTTTCTTTTTTTCTTTTTTTCTTTTTTTAATTCTTACTCGAGGACCTTTTTCATTGTTTTTAGAGAGGGGTGGGAAGAGAGAGAAACAAGATCTAACAGAACCATCTATTGATTGCCTCTTGGAGGCTCTCAGCTGGGGATCAAGCCTGCAGTCTAGGCATATGCTCTGAGAATCAAATCCATAACCTTCTGGTGTCCAGAATGACACTCCAACCAACTGAGCTACGCTGGCCAGGGTGAGGATATTTTGGATGTTAGTCTTCATTGTACTCATCTGAAAGCTTGACTGGTACTGAAGGACCTACCTCCAAAGTGACTCATGTAGCTGGTAGTTTGATGTTGACTGCTATGTGGGCCTCTCCACAAGTCCTACTGACAGGACCCCACTGCATGGTGGCTAGTTTTCCCCAAGGGAAAGATCTAAGAGAACACTGGTGGAAGCCTTGGAAGTCCTATTCAGTCATTTTTTGCAATCTTACTGGTTAGACCAGCTACCTCTCGTCAGTTTGGAAAGGGACAACATAATGGCAGAAGGCAAGAATCAGAGGTTGTGTTGAAGGCTGGTCATCACCAGTTTCCCTTTTCAGAAGAAGAAGGAAAAAAGTTGGTGTGCTTTCACTTTCAGGAGCACATCCACAACTTTTTTCCGTCTCAGGTGTGCATCTTTACTTTTCTCTCCTAAAGTCTCAGGGACCCCACACGACTTGGCAACCAAGGGAGCAGTGAGCAGTGATGGCTTGACCTAGGCTAGCCCCCTGAACCTGTCTCCAAGGTTCCCTTTTTTCTGACTTTTCCTTGAGCGAATAGCAGCCCCACTTTGGCTCGTTTCTTTCCAGTGATGTCTCTAGAGAGCCAAAGCTGCACTTTTTGGGCTCTGTCCTGTTGCTTCTATCCAAAGCCCTTTGTTTCACTGCCCCCAGTTTTAATAAATGTACTCTTTAAAAAAATTTTTTTTAATAACCTGAGAAGCTTTGTTTATTTTTGTGTGAAAAAGGCATCAGAGAAGTTAGCCACAAGGAGGCACCTGTGATGCATAGCTACCATAAATCCATGGACAGATCCTTAGCTTTATGGGATCAAAAATTTGCTTATTTTATTTTTTCACTTACGAGTTGGAGAAACTGGTTCATCAAATCATGAAGAGAATGCTCTATGGACCTCACAAGAAATACTTTCTTCACAGTTAGAGCATAACTGGCTACTGAATGAAGGTCCCGACCTGGAGACAGTCTTGTAGAACAGAATGTTAATGTGAGCAGAGCAGAACAAGAGCAGAGGTTGCCATTGAGCTCTTAAGGTTGGATAGAGTATTTTTCCCTTTTTCTTAGGGTTCTTTACCCCCGAGTAGACATAGAGCTTTTGCTCTGCAGTTTTCACACTTATTCCAGTATGTATTCCTATCAGCATGTGGTATGTTCCATTTACAGCTGCAGTACTTTTAAAATTCACACTACCAGCCCTGGCTGGTAGCACAGTAGATAAGGCACCAACCTGCAAACCCAAAAGTTGCTGGTTTGATTCCCAGCCAGGGCACATACCCAGGTCTCCAACCAGGTCTGTGGCTGGAGGCAGGTGAATGGCAACCATACATTGATGTCTCTCTCCCTCTCTGCCTCTCTCCCTTCCCCTTTCTCTAAAAATATTAAATAAAATCTTTAAAATAATAATAAAATCTTTTAAAAAATAAAAATAAAAAAAACCTCCACATTACCTAAAGTCCGTTGCTGTTTTGCTGGTGCTTGATTGTTGAACAAAAAGACTTCCAGAAACTTTTCAATCAAACCATATAGAATGGTGTAGGGTACCATTTTACACGGTGAGGTTTCCCCACAGGTGAACCAAATGAAAAATGCTTTTGGTGCTGCTTGATCTGTTTCATCAATGCTTAGAATTTAGATATCTCAGGAAGCTACTGGGTGCCTGGAGGGAATCTACTTGAATGTGCCCTCTTTAATTTTTTTTAATGTATTTATTTTTAGTCCTTGCCCTAGGACATTATTCCACTGCTATTTTTTTTTTCCCCCTTTTTCTTTTTTGAGAGGGGAAGATAGAAAGAAAGGGAGAGAGAGAAATGTTAATGTGAGAGAGAAGTGTTGATTTGTTGCCTTCCATACACACCGAGGTATGTGCCCTGATCTGGAACTGAACCCTTCGGTTATGTGATGACACTCCAACTAACTGAACCACACCTGCCAAGGCTAATTTTTTTAAATTGATTTGAGAGAGAGAGAGGGAGGGAGGGAGGGAGAAAGAAACAGTGATTTGTTGTTTCACTTATTTATACATTCATTGTGTTCTGTCCAGGGATTGAATCTTGGTGTATCAGAATGATCTAACCAACTGAGTAACCCAGCTACCCAGCCAGGGCTGAATGTACCCTCTTTATTAAGATTTTATTTAATTAATTAATTTTAAAATATTCATTATTTTTAGAGAGAGGAGACAGAGGAAGAAAAGGAGAGAAACATCAGTATATGGTTGCCTTTCACCTGCCTCTAGCTGGGGACTTGGCTGGAGACCTATCTTGCAACCTGGGTATATTCTCTGACTGGGAATTGAACCAGTGACACTTGTAGGCCAGTGCTCGATCCACTGAGCCCTGGCTTATTTATTTATTTTTAGAGAGAGGAGAAGGAAGGAAGGACGAAAGAGAGAAACTTGTATCGATCAGTCCCTCTCACATGACCCCATTTGTGGACTGGCCCGCGACCCAGTTTGCAGAACGATACCCAATCCACTGAGCTGCACCAGTCAGGGCTGAATGTGCTCTTTAATTAGGGAAGGTTAAAAAAGGTTGGATTTGTATACCTTAGGCTTTCTCCTTCTCCAGTGCCTCTTCTCAGTCTCTCCTCTGGAAATTAAAATGTATGTCAACGGATCCTTGTTCAAAACCCTTGATGGGTATGTTTTGGAATTCTAGCTTGAGAGGACATTCCACAGCACCCACAGCAGTCTGTGGACCAGTGCCCAATGATTAAATACATTTTTGTACCTACTGGGGGGAAAGAAAGACCATAATTGTCTTCACAGGTTATTTTTACCCCCAAATGAATATTGAACCACAGTTGAGGAGAGCACTTGGACCTTTTTGAGGACACCTTTTTGGACTATGGGATTGCAGAATAAGGGACCTTGGCCCTTTTCCCTTTGTTGGTTGTTGTAAGGATGAAATGAAACAAGCAGTACAGATAGAGCTCTTAGCACCCTGTAGGGGAGACTCTTACTCAGCATTGGCTGCTATTGCTATCATAAGGAATGAACTAGAGAGACTGTCAACAAATACGTGAATGCCCACCCTGGGAAAGGCACTTGGTATATGCTTTTGTTCTAAATAAGTTATTGGAGATGCTAGATTTTATTTTTAGGCCACACGTTGGCTCTGATGGAAATAGACAAATATTATCTCTCATGACATATTTCGTAATTTCAGTGCTATTGGTAAATCATTTAAAAATTATTTTAATGTAAGGGTTTTTATTTTAATCTTCATGCAGGGATAGGTTTATTGATTTTAGAGAGAGAGAAAGAAACATCAATCAGTTGCCTTCCACACTCGCCCTGACTAGTGATCAAACCTGCAACCTAGGTACGTGCCCTATCTGGAAATCAGACACGCAACCTTTTGGTGTGTGGGATGGTTGCTCCAGCCAACTGAGCCACCCAGCCAGGGCTAATGTCATTTTTTTGTTGTTGTTTTAATTGATCTTAGAGAGAGAGGGGAAAACATAAATTTGTTCTACTTATTTATGCATTCATTGTTTGATTTTGCATGTACCCTAATAGGGATGGAATTAGCAACCTTGTCAAATGGGGACAGTGCTCTGACCAAGTGAGCACCACCGGGCCAGGTCCTTAATGTAGTGTTAAGAATAGTGCTAGGGGGAGCAGAAAAGGGATGGATGTAATACAACAACAATAAAAAAAAAAAAAAAAAAAAGAATAGTGCTAGGATTAATTACAGTCTAGTACAATAAACATTTAAAAGCAGTAGTGTCTGGAAGAGGTTCAAGTTTTTCTTGATTGGTAGTAATTCATTTTAAACTGTGAAATAGTTTGAGAGTTGAGAAAATAGGATATAATATATATGTAATATTCCACATAAACATGCTAACCCAAGCAATTACATTAAAAGGGTAATTGCCGGCCTGCAATTCCAGAAGTCACTGGTTCAATTCCCCAGCCAAGGCACATAACAAGGTTGCAAGCCAGGCCTGTAGCTGGAGGCAGGTGAAAGGCAACCATACATTGATGTCTCTCTCCCTCTCTGCCTCTCTCCCTTCCCCTCTCTCTAAAAATAATAAATAAAATCTTTAAAAAAAAAAAGGTAATTGTATTACGCACATGTTTATAGGAAAACTAAAAATACAAAGCAGTTTGGTTTTAGATTTGGGAGAGGGAGGATATTAATTTGTCTTAACACTGTTCAAAAATAACCTCCGTCCTTGGTTGAATTGGAGGCAGATCACCTCCAGTAATCACTGGTTTGATGTAAGTATTTTCCTCACTTAAGTGAATGATAATTTGGGTACTCATATCAAAATGGGTTACTGGTTTCAAGTATTTGAAAATTTTTATTCTATTCTTCGTATGTAGTAAGTTAAACACAGCCTTTCCATTGGTTAAAATGTTCTGGAGGTATAATTAAAATGTTCAGAGCTAGAGTTTTTGGTGGCTTTCCAGTGAGGGGAGGGCCTGTCCATCTATACTGAAGGGTAGTCTTAGGTCATTGACAGAGGGCTTGTTTGGGGATATTAACCACACTGTGCATATGTTTAGGCTTTGTCCAGGGATCTGAAACCACTTTGCAGTCAACGTACTCAGACACAAGTGCTCAGCCTACCTGTGATTATGGTAAGTGTGGGTTTCTGGGAACCAGAGGGTGGGTGAGTGCTCTGCTTTTTCCTAGTGCCAGAGCAGTCTGGTGTCTTTGTTAGTTGCCTTTGGCCTTGTTGACACCCTGTCTTGCTTTTCTAAATCCAAACTTGTATACAGTGGTGTGGTGGGCTGTTAACAGTAGCTGGCACTCTCCTCCTTGGGGGCAGTTATGGGAGAGATGTCTGTGTTAGTAAACAAGCTGGAGATCTTAGGGCTGGCAATTGATTCCTTTGACCCTTTAACATTTTGTTAGAAATTTGTGACGAAGGCTCAGCTTAAGAAAATCTTAAGGGTCTTGGGATGAAAATCTGAAAGATTGGTATAAGCAGAAACCAAGCCCTTAACTTAGCCCCAGGGTAGTGTATAGGGCCACAGTGCCAGAGGGGCTACCTGTCTGAATCTAGCAAGCTTCTAAAGAAATGTCAGGTCATCCCAAGCCAGGCAGCTTCTCGCATTTAGGGTTGGGGACAATCTCTGGTTCATTTCTCAAATGTGGACAGACATACTAAATCTAATTCAGAAGTAACCACTGATGGGGTCCATAAACATTCTGTCAGCATGCTTTCGCAGCCCTAACTGCTAATAAAACTGGACTTTCCATGATCTGTGACCCTGGGTGTCAGTTGACAAGGAGCCTTCTTTGAAAGTAATAGGGATAATGCCTTGTTTGCTGAGATGGGTAGTTTGTTTTACCACCAAGGTCTGGGGAAGATTGAGCCTGAGTAAATGGACATAAGGAAGCTACCTGAAGTATTAATCAGCTAGTCCCTGCAGGAGAGGGAGACTGAAAATGTTTTGAAATTGAATAAGGAATTATCAGGTATTTTGTAAATGAGAAGAAACTTGGTTTGCATGGCTTCCATTTCCTGCCCACCTTGCCTCAGCCCTTTTAATCGAACACGGAACCAAATTGCACATCTTTTTTTAATTGTTTCCCTCTGGTTTATGTATTCTGGGTATAAGCATTTTATCAAATGTGCTATTTGCAAATATTTTCTTCCAGGCTGTGGCTTGTCTTCTTTATTCTCATCAATGTCTTTTGAAGAACACAAACTTTTCACTTTAATGATGTTTAGTCAGTCTTTAATAGATTGTATCTAAGAAATTTATGCCTTACTTAAGGTCACAAAAATTTTCTTCTAAGTTTTCTTTTAGGTGATTCATAGTTTTATGTCTTACATTTATTTTGTGATCCATTTTGAGTTAATATTTCTGCAAAGTGTGCAGTATGGGTCAAGATTCTTTTTTACTCTTGTTGAAAATCAATTGAAGGTGTATGTATGGATCTGTAACTGTACTCTAATTCTGGTCCATTGATTTATGTATAAATTTCCTCCAGTCCCACACTGTCTTGATTACTTTATAGTAAGTCTTGAAATCAGTTGATGTGAGTCATCCAGGTTTATTTGTTTTTCCAGAATTGACTTGGATATTCTAGCTCCTTTGATTTTGCATATACGTTTTAGAATCAGTTTGTTTCTATAAAAGCTTCTGGTGTGATTTTGAGTGGGAAGGCCTTGAATCTATGGATTGATCAGTTTGGGAGAATTAATATCTTAATGATATTAAGTCTTCCAATGCATGATATTCCATTTATTTAGATCATAGATTTTTTTTTTAGTGTTTTGTGGTTTCCAACATACAGATCCTTCACATATTTTATTATGTTTATACTTAAGTACTTTTTAATGCTAAGGTAGATCATAGTTTTAAAATTTTTAGTTTTTAATTGTTCATTGCTAATACATAGAAATTGTGTTGATTTTTTTTTAAAGATTTTATTTATTAATTTTAGAGAGAGGGGAAGTGAGAGAGGGAGAGAGATATCATGGTTGCCTTTCACCTGCCTCCAGCTACAGATCTGGCTGGAGATCTAGTTTGCAACCTCAATTATGTGCCCTGGCTGGGAATCGAATCAACAACCTTTGAGTTGGCAGGCCGGTGCCTTATCCACTGTGCCACCAGCCAGGGCTTGATTTTTATATATTGATTTTGTAATAAACCTTACTAAACTCACTTATTCTGGTAATTTGTAGATTGCTTGAGGTTTTTTTTTTTGTTGTTGTTTGTTTATTTTATTTTATTTTTAAAAAGATTTTATTTATTACTTTTAGAGAGAGGGGTAGGGAGAGAGGCAGAGAGAGAGAGAGATAGACAGAGACAGAGAGACATCAATGTATGGTTGCCTTTCACCTGCCTCCAGCTACAGACCTGGCTGGAGACCTGGCTTGGCAACCTATATGCCCTGGCTGGGAACCGAACCAGCGACCTTTGGGTTCGCAGGCCTGTGCATTATCCACTGTGCCACCAGCCAGGGATGTTTGTTTATTTTAATGTAGACAATTATGTTGTGATAGTATAGCGATAGTTTTATTTTTCCATCTGGCTTAACTTGCAAAAACCAATAACAACATTTAAATAACATGCAAAACAGTCCATCAAGATCTCACCATTTTAATATTTAACTTGTGTCAGCATACTTACTTTAGGTAGTTGAATAATTTATAGGTGGGTAGAATTGTGTATCCTGCTTTATTTTTCTTACTGTAGCAAATTTCTTTGTGCTACATGAAGCTTAATATTTTTTGATGCCTGCATGAGATATTTCACTGAGTATTTATTTTTGCTTTATAAGTACTGCTTACTATGACCATTTCCTTTTCTCATTTTTTTTTAAACCATATGTGTATGCATATATATATATGCATACATATGTGTGTATGTATGTGTATGTATGTCCTGGCTCTGGCTGGTGTGGCTCAGTTGGTTGAGCATCATCCTGCAAACCCAAGGGTTATGGGTTTGATTCCTGGTTGGGGCACTTAGGTTGGGGGCTTAGTCTCCAGTCCAGGTGTGTGTGAAAGGAAACTGGTTGATATTTTTTTCTCACATTTCTCTCTCCCTTCCCCTCTATCTAAAATCAATGAGCATGTCCTCGGGTGAGGATTTAAAAAATAAATAAAAAAATTTTTATGTCCTAAAAATTCCCTTTATTAACAATGGTCTTATCTTTCTGGGAATGGAAGTGAATTTGGATATTCTTTTGGAAGAGGTAAGTCTTGGGTTGCAGGGTAGGTTGTGTAGAAAAAGGTTTCTGCTTGAAAGGACCCACCTGGGGACCCCATCAAGTCTGGGTTGCTTCAGGCTTAGCTGATGGTACATAGGGACTGTTTGTCTAGCCCATTGTAGCAGCCAGCAGCAGCCTGTGCTTGTGTTCACAGAGTCAGTGCCCACTCCTGCTTCCTTCCCCTGGGCTTCCTCACTATTGTGATGGGTCCTCAGCAGCCTCACAAACAGCTTCAATGGGTCTGCCTTGCCCCCTAGTCCTGTCTCCTCTTGAATAGTTAGGGTCATTGGTGCAAACAACCACATAACCAGGCTCTTTTAGCTGTCAGGGCTAAGTGCATTATTCCTTGTGTGACTTGCCCAGCCTCTCTTCTTGCCCGTTAGTCATTATGTGATTTCCCACTCCTGGCTGTCTGTTGCTACTTACTGGTTAGTGGTGTCCTCTCCTTTAATATGCAGTGCTCTGGGCCTGAGCAGGGCCCAGATGCCAGACTGCCATGTGTGATCAGAATGATAGTTAAATAAATGAATAAATAAGGAGTCTCTGCTTTGGTTTCTCAAGACGAAGAACTGTTTTGCTTTGTGAACTCTTTCATGCTCACATTCACTAAATGTAGTGGTCATTTCAAACCCTTGCTGGTTTTTGATACCTTATTCTGTTTGTGCACTGGATTAATGAGGATTGTGACTTGTACCATGTTCTCCCCAGTTCTTTTCAATGTGTATGTTCTTGCTCTGCTGTGGCAGGATTCTGCCACCCATCATACTGGCATCTCATTGAACTTTGGTCTTACGCTGGAGTAAGTATGTCCTCTCTGCAGGATAGAGGGAACTGGGAGTAGAAGAAGACTCTGGGCTGTCGTCAGAGACACTGAAAAGGTGCTTGTTTGTTCTTGTGGATTCCCCTAGGGAGGAAACCTGTCTGCTGGACTCAGAGTTCCCACTCAGCTTCACGCTTTGTCAGTTCTAAGTGACTTTGCATTCCTGGAGGAATGAATTTTTCTTATGTACTGTGATAAACTACACAACATATTTAGTTTATAATGCAGATGGGGGTTGTGTCTTGTCTTTCCCTCTGCTGATGTGTTCCAGTTACACAGTTCAATGGCTTAGTGGCCTTTCTTGTTAATGCAGACATTTCAGGAACTAAGGTGGTCATTTTCTCTACTTCACACGACTTTGTTGGACAGTTTGAGTGACAATGACTTCAGAGTGGATGTGATGAGCTTCTTGTATAGCAGAATCTATGTGAGGCACTAGGAACCACTCTCCTTTTCCTCTGAGTGGTGCGTAGCCAGGAGTAGGAGTAATCTAATTTGGGGTCCTTAAGGGAGTGTCCCATAGCTGAGAGTGTTATGACGGGGAGGCTCCTAGAATAGCAGGTGGTCAGAGCCCCAGAATGTGGAGCACCAGGGCAGCAAGTAGCCTGGATCATTGATGTGGTGCTCTCAAGCTCTAGGCTTCTCAAGTAAGGGCAGGCTAAGTCTCCTACAGCCAGGTAGTAGAAGTCATTATCTTGCTTTGTTCCTGAATTAAACTCTCATTGTATTACAAGATGTAACTACCCTTTTACTTTTGTAGGATATGGAACTTGGAACTCTGGGACAAACAGAGGCAAGTATCATTTCCATGATTGTATGTTTCTGCCACTGCCCAGTTTGGCCAGGTGGGATGGGTGTCTTTGGGGGCCCTGAGCTAGCTACTCCTTCACAGGAGAACTCCTCAGGTGGCTAGGGTCCTCAGATTGTCTCTAACATAAAATGTCCTTGTGTCTGTGTTTGTCTCTCTATCTTTGCCTCTTTTCTCCCTGCCCCGACCATCTCTGTCTGTCTGTCTCTCTCATTGCAGGCTACGAGAACTATGGTTATGGCTATGGCTATGGCCAGGATAACACCACCAACTATGGGTACGGTATGGGCGCTTCAAACTCTTGGGAAATGCCTAGCTCTGACACAAATGCAAACCCTAGTGCTACGGGTAGTGCCAGTGCCGATTCCATTTTGTCCAGAATTAACCAGCGCTTAGATATGGTGCCGCACTTGGAGACAGACATGATACAAGGAGGCGTGTACGGCTCAGGTGGAGAAAGGTGAGTGGCCACCTGCCTAGGGGCTGAGGCTCTGCAGGAGCACCTCCCGCCTGCTGCCTACTAGCTTCTCCCTCTCTGAACCACCTACATGTCTGTTTCCTTCCTCCTTGCTCTCTTGCTGGGGCTCCCAGAGGCCCTGTTGGGGTGCAGTGCACTGTCCTTCTCTGGCTTTGTCCCCCTGTCCCTACCCCCCCACTGCCTGATGGCCAACCTCTCCCTGAGCTTGTAGCGGGGAAGGACAGCCTCAGACCAGGCTGGTTTTACTGCACCCTCCACATGGCTCTTAGGAGTGGAGTGCTCCCTCTGGAGACAGCCATTTGGAGTTTGCACAAGACTTTTCATCCTCCCGCTGTCAGAGCAGGACAGGTGGGGTTGGTGTGAAGAGTGCGATGAGCCTTTGGGGCTGACCACAGTGGGCTGAGCCATCCTTACATAAGGGATAGGATTGATATGAACACTTCCTGGCTGCCCTAAAGTGCCCGATGGAAGTATGCCTGTTGAGCCTCAGAAGTACCCTGTGAAGAACTGTCCCATCTTCATTCTGCAGATGGGTACCATGAGGCACAGGCACGTCACACCCCTGCCCCAAGTGGTGGAGCTGCTGGGCCTGACACCCAGACCTGCCCTACTCCACAGCATCATTCTGCGGGTATTTGTCATCATCTGAACTGGCCCAGGAGTTCTTGTGCTCTAGCAAAAAGCTTCAGTGAGAGGGGCACATAGATTTCTAGCACAAGGTGGAGTGGAGTGTCTAATGGCTCCAGCTGACAGGGAGAACAGAAAGCAAGGAGAGGTCTGGCTGGGTACTGTGAGACCCCCAGGGCTCTGGGAGGCAGTGGGACTTGCTTGCATGGGTTTTGCAGCAAACAAAAAGGCGGGGGGGATCCCCAGGCACATGCCCTGCTCTCATGCCCAACAATCACAGTGCTTGAAACTGAGGCAGACGAAGGCAGGGACAGGCTTGGCTTCTTAATATCAGTGGCCATGTGGACCCTATGCTTCTGCATGTGTACCATCTTGCCGTAGCCTAGAGCCAGGAAGCTGGAGTGAGGGATGAAGTGACAGCTGGGTAGCACTGCTCACTTTCTGTGCCTGTGAGATAAGTGGGGTCTGGGCTACAGCCACAGTTAGAATGGCTTTCTGCAGTGCTCTGTCTCCTACCATAGGAGGTTTGGCCTACCTTCCTTGTTGCCATGTGGGGTTTGATGCCTTCTCCTCTCCCTTCAGGGCTCCAGGTTGAGGTCATAGCATTTTTTTTTTAGGCTGTGGGCAAACTCAAAGTATTCTTTCTGGGAAACATTTCCCATTTTGTTCCCTTTATCCTTTTGGGTAATGAGGGGCTTTGGAGGGTTTTGGGCTTCCCCCAACCATGAGGGATGTGATCAGCACAGGTGTCTCATGGCTGCTATCAGCCCATTGAATAGGTGTTTCATGTGCTGGGGGACATTGGGGTGCTGAGCTTTGCCCCTGCAGAGGAACAACCTTCGGTGTAGTGGCTACCACAGATATGTGCATGTATTTCCAATGGGTTAAGGGCTATGGAGTGTCTCTTTTCCTGAGGCCTAGTCCACCCCAGACCTCAGTCTTTCTTGGGATCCTCAGGCTGGTGATTTTCCACATTCAGTCTTGGGAACATCAGTTGAGGGGGCCTGTCCTGCTACTAGACCTCTGCTCTTGAGAGGCCTTTTACCTGGCATTTCTGAACATTTAGCCCCTCCAACAGGGTGTGTGGGTACTGGAGCAGTGCTTCCTGTCTCCAGGACAGAGGGGTTGGGGGAAAGCAATGGCAACAGGACATGAAGCCCTCCCTGATGCTTGCCACCTGCCTCTGCAGATACGATTCCTACGAGGCCTGTGACTCAAGGGCTGTCCTGAGTGAGCGTGACCTTTACCGGTCGGGCTACGACTATGGCGAACTTGACCCTGAGATGGAAATGGCCTACGAGGGCCAGTATGATGCCTACCGAGACCAGTTTCGCATGCGTGGCAGCGACACCTTTGGCCCACGGGCTCAGGGCTGGGCCCGGGACTCCCGGAATAGCCGGCCAATGGCCTCAGGCTATGGGCGCATGTGGGAAGACCCCATGGGGGCCCGGGGCCAGTGCATGCCTGGTGCTTCCAGGCTGCCCTCCCTCTTCTCCCAGAACATCATCCCGGAGTATGGCATGTTCCAGGGCATGCGTGGTGGGGGCGCCTTCCCAGGCAGCTCCCGCTTTGGCTTCGGATTTGGCAATGGCATGAAACAGATGAGGCGGACTTGGAAGACTTGGACCACAGCTGACTTCCGGGTGAGTGGAAGAGGCCTTCTTGGCTCCTGACTGGGTCGAACATGGAGCTCAGAACCACCTGCCCTGACCCAGCTCCCTCTTTCCAACCTAGACCAAGAAGAAAAAGAGAAAGCAGTGCGGCAGCCCTGATGAGCCAGACAGCAAAGCCTCCCGGACCGACTGCTCAGACAACAGTGACTCAGACAATGGTGAGCCAGATCACTGGCTGCTGCCCCTCCCGCCACCCCTGGGCTCCTGGGCTGACTGTGTCTCCTTTTCCAGATGAGGGCACTGAAGGGGAAGCTGCAGATGGCACTGAAAGTGCAGATGTTATGGAAAGGAGCTCCAAAGCGGTAAGTGGCTCTGGCCCTGTGTGCTGAATCTATAGGGGTGCCAGTGAAGAGTGGGTTTCCTGAGCCCCAGAACAGGGTTTTCACATGCTGGACTGAGGCATCTCTGTGTACATGCATGATTAGCACAGAGAGGCAGGGAGCTCTGGCAGAGGGAACAAGGCTGTGGGGAGGCTACAGCCAGAGGTGGAATGAGCCCTCATTGTAGGGACTGTGGGAAGAGTGTGAAGCTCCCAGCTCAGTGCCTGGCACATAGCAGGGCCTTGTTGTTTAGAGCCATTGTAAACAACTGTACATGCTTGACATTGGATATTTTTTTTCTCACGTTGGATTTTCGAAATCGTGTCTAGGAAGAAGATGAAGAGGGGAAGGAAGATGGCAAAGAGGATGCAGACAAGGGTGAGTCTCCTGAGTGGTCCATGTGTTAGGGTGGCTCTTCCAGGTGCTCATGGTGGAAAGCATCCAGCTGAGGGCAGGGTTGTGGCAGAAACGTGCCCAGCTTGGGCCTTTTCTTGTCGAGGTAGAGGGGGCTCCTCTTTCTCTGGCCCCTTTCCACTCTGTCTCTTCTTCTCAGAGGCTATGGATGGTGATGGCCCCTGCTTAGCACATTGGTTTTGACTTCAGGTGGGTGTAGCAAGCAAAAGTATGGGTGAACCCCAGGTGCAGCACACCTCCTCCCTTAGGTCCCTCGGTAATGTGAAGTCCAAGTCTTCAGTGGCTGGTGTCTGAGTTGAAACTTCTGGTGCAGTTTTTATGGCTCGGGTTTGCATGTCCTTTCCCCTAGCACCTCTCCAGTCCCTGTATTGGGAGTCCGTGTCCCCCTACCCAAGTGATGAGCACTAGCAGGTACTTAACAGTAAATCCAGCCTTAGCCCATTATTCCACAGTATCCAGTGGGGGTAAGTGAGCAGGGCCGTGTAAGCTTTGGGGTCTTTGCCCCCTGGGGCTGCACGTAGGCCCCAGCTGCAGCTGCCTTGCATCCCACCACTTAGGCCTTCCCTACCAAAGCAGCCTCTCCCTTCCAGCCTGCCTGTGACCCACTCTGCATTATGGGTGACCTGAAGAGTAGTGGGGTCAGTGTGCATCCTCCCCTTCTGATTCCAAGACCTAGGCTGAAACTGCTCCCTGTCCAGCCCAGAGTACCCACGTGCTCCCTTGCTCACACTGCTGCTCTCAGAATGGACCCCTTAGAGTAGATGGTAGGTGATGCGGCCAGATGCCACAGGGCCTCCCCTGATCTGCTGGAGCCAAGCTGGTAGCTGTGCGTCTTTGTTCCCATAGGGTCCTTGAGCACCCAGGATGAGAAGCACAAGTTACAGGCAAGCGAGAAGAGCCAGGACAAGCAGAAGAAGCGGCAGCGAGACCGCATGGTGGAAAGGTAACCAGCCCCCTCCACCCCTTTGCCTCTGCCTCACAGTGGGGCTGCTGCCAGGAGAGCAGGGCCATAGCTCTGCCACCGCATCGCCCTCTGGCCTCCCTTGGGAGCTGCCACCTGCTCAGCTGTGCATGGACTCTGCTTCCCACCTGGCCCAACTTCCAAGGCCTGGCTCGTCCCCTGTCTCTCTGTGGCCAGCTGGCGACCATTGGTGTCTTTAGCCTGAGACCCTACGCTGCTCAGCATCGTTGCCCAGAAGCTCCAGCGCTCAGTTACTTGGCGCAGGAGTCCCGAGGTGCACTGGGGGCCTGATGCCCCTGCGGGAGGGGGCCAGCTCATCAGAGACTCAAGGTCCAAGGCGCCTGTGCCATCCCAGCTAGCTGTCAAGAGGCTACCGCTGTGCCCAGGAGAAATGGCAGCACCTGTGGGCTGTGGCAGCCTCGGGCCTGCCTTCTGCCCTGTCCGCCGGCCGCATCAGGCCAGGCCTATCCGTGGCTGAGCCCTTCACGCCCCTTGGTCGGGTCTGTCTGCCCTCAGGGCTCCCGTACTGGCGCTTGCCTCCTCCTCCTCCGCCTCAGACTCTTGCTCTTGCTGGACCTTCCT
Source organism: Noctilio leporinus (assembly GCA_004026585.1). Lineage (NCBI taxonomy): Eukaryota > Metazoa > Chordata > Mammalia > Chiroptera > Noctilionidae > Noctilio > Noctilio leporinus. Next base: position 124,068 of record PVIW01003425.1, on the reverse strand, counting down.
CAGCCTCGCCGGCGCCCGGCCCCCTGGGCTCTCCAGAAAAAGCTGACCCCGTGGCCCAGATAAGGACGTCCGGCAGAGGTAGGGACCTGCCCCGAGGCCTCGATGGCGGCTGGCCTCCTCTGCCCCTTGCCACGGCGGCCTGCTTCAGCCCAGGCCCCAGACCCCGGGCTTCTGCTGTGGACACCAGGCCCAGACAGAGCACCTCGCTCAGGTGACTCCAGGCTGCCCTCTGGCAGGCCGGGCAGGCGTCCTCCTTCTAGCTCAGACTGGTCTCTTCTTGGAAGAGGAAGATGAGGCAGCAGGTGCCCAGGTCTGCTTGCCTCCCTCCCTCCTGACACCACCCCCAAGCACTCTGAGCAGAGGATGGGCTGGGCCTTTCAGTCCCCCAGGCCTAGGAGGAAGATGCAGCACCTTTTCGAGCCCAGCCTCGGGACTGCGTACTCCGCTCTGCACCTCAGGGTGCCTGGCTCACGCCAGGGCATCCCTCCTCCTGCTCCCCAGCTGGGCCAAGTGCACAAGCTCCTGCCCAGCCTTGGTAGAGAGGTGCTCCAGCTACCTTCCAGCGACTCCTTGCCTGTTGCAGCTGCTGCTGCCTCAGGCTTCAACCTCCTGCCTGTGGGAAGGAAGAGCTGCTCCCCTGTCCCTTACGTTGCAGTAACTACAGCGTACAGACTTTCTGTCCCTTTCTGCTCCCACCCCCACTGGTCATAGCCTGTCCCCCTGCTGGGACTGCACTTCAGAAGCCCATGAGCAGAGCCTGTTCAGGACTTGCCGCTGGGTTGGGTGAGGTGACAGCTCTGTTCCATGGGACCCTCAAGGCCTCAGCCCCTCATTTCCCTCCTATGGCAGGATCCAGTTTGTGTGTTCTCTCTGTAAGTACCGGACCTTCTATGAGGATGAGATGTCCAGCCACCTTGACAGCAAGTTCCATAAGGAACACTTCAAGTACGTAGGCACCAAGCTCCCCAAGCAGACAGCAGACTTTCTGCAGGTGAGCCTTGAAGTGGCGCAGCTGCTCCTCAGGACGTAGTCGCCTCAGGACATAGAGTACCCTACATGAACCTTGTTCTCTCCTTGGTGTCTCTGGTAGGAGTATGTCACCAACAAGACCAAGAAGACAGAGGAGCTCCGAAAAACTGTAGAGGACCTTGACGGTCTGATCCAGCAGATCTACAGAGACCAGGATCTGACTCAAGGTGAGAAGGTCCCACTCTAGCTGACTGGACCTCAGCCTGGCCTCTGGTCATGCATGACTCCTCTCTTTGCCCTGAGAGGGTTTGGCAGAACAGCCTCAGACATATGTGGAACTTGCATGATGAAGTGAGGAACTAGTCTGGTGTTTTCCCCAAATTCTTGGGCCTGTGTTAGGCACCTGGTACCAATGGCAACGCTTTCCTTTTTCCCCTACAGAAATTGCCATGGAGCATTTTGTGAAGAAGGTAGAGGCAGCCCACTGTGCAGCCTGTGACCTCTTCATTCCCATGCAGTTTGGGATCATCCAGAAGCACCTTAAGACCATGGATCACAACCGGAATCGCAGGGTAAGTGGCCATCCTTTGGGGAGGTACTAGGGTGGCATAACCTGCCTTCCAGTGAGGGACCATGGGGGACAGGTAGATAGACATTTCTGGCCCAGTGCAATCACAGACAGGGGTTGGGAAACAGGGGCTCTGTCAGAGAAGGTGGCTTCGAAGCTGGATCTTAAGGAGCAAGTAGGCTATGGGATATGGGAAACTCCACATGCATAGGGGCCAATGGCCAGATTAGGTTCAGAAGCCAAATGTAAGCATACAGTACACATTTTGCTGGTGGAGGAGTTGGACTTGTGAGGTTCATGGTGGGTGGGCTGAGGGGTCTGGGCTAGTTGCTGCGGGCAGCAAAGTTTGTCATTGGGGGACTAATGGGAGTAGAGTTGGTGTTGAACTAGAGGCTTTGGGTACCTGGTGTGGGAAGAAAGCTGGAGCCCATACACAGGTATGCCTACACCTTGGTGTGAAGAGAAGAGCAGAATATAAGAGCTGTTTAAGGGAGCACATGGGAGGTCAACATGAGGGAGTGACCAGGAGCCTGGAATGTCTCAGGTTTCTGGCCTGAGAGCCTGGCAGACAGTGGTACAGGCACGATGGGGAGGGCAGTGTGTGGTATAGGTAAAGGAACAAGCCTGGCAAGGAATTGAAAAAATTCCTTGTTAATTTTTTCAGTGGAACCTCAGTGCCTAGCACAGAAGCCAGAGTATAGGGGGCGGGGGTGTTCTGTTTTTTGTTTGATGGGTGACACCCTTGCTTGGAGAAAGCTGTTAAAGATCGGGTGGAGTGGGAGGGGGCTGTTTTAATGGGAGAGAACTGAGAGGACTGGGCCTGGGATAGAGGCTTGGCTGCCATCAACCAAGAGGAGGCCGAAGGGATCCATGAGCAGGTGATAGCAGTCAAGGGGAGCATAGAAAATAGCATTTATCAACCTTTTTCATGCCCATTAAATTCATCTCTGGGCTTTCTCAGTGTAGTAATTCTAGGCAGTGAGATTGGGTCTGGCTTGGGTGTTGAGAAGGTTCAGGCTGAATATTTAACTGGAACGATACGGAAAATGCCCATTGGCTTTGGCAACAGAGAAGCTATAGGGATCCTGGGAAGGTCGGGGCGTTAGGTTTTAAGCAACTAAGAGGGAGGAAGAGAACACAGCAGATTGCAGAGGATGGATGGTGCATGGTATTAACTTTTAGAAAATCAAGGTGAAGTGAGTGATAGCTAGCAAAATATAAACTCAAAATTGACCCTAAGAAGTTAAAAGGAGTCCTGACTGGTGGCACAGTGGGTAAGGTGCTGGCCTGCAAGCCCAAAAGTCACTGGTTTGATTCCCAGCCAAGGCACATAACCAGGTTGCAAGCCAGGTCTGTAGCTGGAGGCAGGTGAAAGGCAACCATACATTGATGTCTCTCTCCCTCTCTGCCTCTCTCCTTTCCCCTCTCTCTAAAAATAATAAATAAAATCTTAAAAAAAAAAAAAAAAAAGAAAGTTAAAAGGGAAAAAGCATAACAAGTAGAAACCATAGAGGGGTTTGGAAGGGTGAGGAAAGAAACTTAACAAGGTACCAGAAGCAGTTGGTTTACAGAGAGACTTTGATGCAATTTGAATACTGTATGCTTTTGCCCTGACCTGTGTGGCTCAATTGGGCATCATCCCACAAAGCGAAAAGGTTGCCTGTTCAGTTCCTGATTGGCACATGCCTAGACTGACTGATGTTTCTTACAGCGATGTTTCACTCCCTCTTTTTTTCCCTCCCTTCCCCCTCTCTAAAAATAAATAATTTTTTTTTTGAAGATTTGTATTTATTTTTTTAGAGATGGGGGAGGGGAGAGAGGGAGAGAGACATCCATGTGGGGTTGCCTTTCACCTCCCTCCAGCTACAGACCTGGCTGGAGACCTGGCTTGCAACCTGGTTATGTGCCCTGGCTGGGGAATCAAAATAAATATTCTGTATTTTAGAATTCTAGACTTATAGAAATAAATGGCAAAGCTCCTAATTGTTATTTATGATACCAGTTTTATTGAGATGTAATTCACATACCATACAAGTCAGTCATTTTAAGGTATACAGTTCAATAATTTCCCCAATTACAGTTGACATTCAATATTATTTTGTAAATAATACTTCTGGGTAAACAGTATAGTGGTTAGATTAATCATATACTTTACAAGGTGTTCACCTTGATATTTCCAGTACCCATATGTATCGTATGTAGTTACTACAATATTATTGACTTTAGTTTCCTATGTTGTACTTTACACACCCCCATTACTATTTCGTGACTACCAGTTTGTACTTTTTTTTTCATGTATGGTTGCCTTTCACCTGCCTCTAACTGGGGACCTGGCTTGCAACTTGGTTATGTGCCCTGCCTGGGAATTGAACCAGCGACCATTGGGTTCGCAGGCCCGCACCAATCCACTGAGCCACTAGCCAGGGCTCCAATTTGTATTTTTTACCTTATAAATCAGTAGTTTTTTTTTTTTTAAGATTTCATTTCATTATTTCTAGAAAGAGGGGAAGGGAGAGAGGCAGAGAGGGAGAGAGGCAGAGAGGAAGAGAGACATCAATGTATGGTTGCTTTTCACCTGCCTCCAACCACAGACCTGACTGGAGACCTGGTTTGCAACCTGGTTACGTGCCCTGGCTGGGGAATCGAACCTGCGACCTTTGGGTTCGCAGGCTGGCGCCCTATCCACTGTGCCACCAGCCAGGGCAGTAGTTTTTAATATATTTACAGTTGTGCATTTATTACCACAGTTAACCATAGAACATTTTCATCACCTCATAAAGAGACCCAGATCCCTTTTCCATTACTCCCCAGCCCTCAGTGCTCCCCTGTGTTAGGCAGCCACTAACCTATTATCTGTCTCTGTATATTCGCTTAGTCTGGGCATTTCTTATAATTATATAATATTACATATATTACATAATATATGGTCTTACGTGATTGCTTTCTTCCACTTAGCATGATTTCAGTGTTCATCTACATTGTAGCATGTATCTGAATTTCATTCCTTTGTATGGCCTAAAAATACTCTTGTATGGATATACCACACTTAGTTTATTCATTCATAAGTTTGGGCATTTGGATTGTTTCAGCCTTTTGGCTATTGTAAGTAATAGCCAGTTTTAATTTGTGTGCAAGCTTTTGTGTGGACATATGGTTTTACTTCTTTGGGGTATGTATCTAGGTAGGAGTGGAGTGTTCAGGTCAAATACTAACTCTTCTTGAGGAACTGCCAGACCTTTTTTCAATGGCCATACCACTTTATATTTCCATCAGCAATGCTGGAAGGTTCTGAGTTACCCACATCTCATCAACACTTGTTACTATCTGCCTTTCTGATTCTAGCTAGGCTGGTGGGTATGACGTGGCATCTGTTGTATTTTTCTATATGCATTTCCCTGATAACAAATGACATTGAGAATCTTTTCAATAGGCCTTTTTTTTTAGCCATTTGTCTATCTTCCATGGAGTTGGAAATGTTTATTCAGATCCTTTGTTTATTTTTTAATTGTGCGGCCCTTTTGAATTGAGTTTTCAATGTACTTTAGATATAAGTCTTGTGTCAGACAGGATTTGCAAATATTTTCTCCCATTCTTCAGGTTGTTTTTCACCTTTTGATGTATCTTGCAGCATAAGAGTTTAATTTTGATGAATTCAAAGTATATGTTTTTTTCTTTTGTTGCTTGGACTTGGGTATCATCTAAGAATCTATTGCTGAATCCAAGGTCACAGAATTTTATATGGGCTTTACTGTTTTAGCTCCTATAATTTGGATCTTTTATCCATTTAAGTTAATTTATGGTATATGGTTTGAGGTAAGGATCCAGTTTCATTCTATCCCACAAGGGGATCCAGTTGTCTTAGCACCATTTGTTGAAAAAAACTGTTCTTGACTCATTGTGAATGGCTATGGCATCTTTGTCAGCAAAATTCAGTTGACCATAGCTACGTAGGTTAATTCCTAGACTCTGATTTCTATTCTGTTGTTCTATGTATCTGTCCTTTGCTAGTACCACATTTTAGCTTTATAGTAAGATTTGGAATCAGGAAGTGTGAGTCCTCCAACTTGGTTCCTCTTTCTTAAGATTTTTTTGGCTAGCCTGTGATCCATGAGTTTCCATGAGTTTTAGGATGAACTTGTCAGTTTCTACAAAGAAGCTAGCTTGGTATTGTCATAGGATTATGTTCCATTTCCAGATCAAGTTGGGGAGTATTGCCATTTCAGCAGTATTGTCTTCTGATCCATAAATAAGGGATGTCTTTCCATGTATTAAGATCTATAATTTTCAGAATATAAGTTTTGCATTTTCTTTTGCTGTTGTTGAATCTATTCCTAAGTATTTTATTCTTTTGATACCATTGTAAATGGAATTGTTTTTATTTAATTCTGTTTTCAGGTTGTTCTTTTGCACGTGTATAAAAATAACGTGTAGCTTAGTGGATTGAGCACCATCCTGCCGACTGAGAGGTTGCTGGTTCAGTTTCAGATTGGGGCACACATGCATGGGTTGTGGGCCAGGTCCCCAGTTGGTGGTGTGCAGGACTGATCCATGTTTCTCTCCCTCTCTTTCTCCCTTACCCTCTCTCAAAATAAATTAAAAAAAAAAAAAAACAAAACAATGGAGCCCTGATCTCAATGACTCAGGCAGACATTGTCCTGCAAACTGAAAGGTTGCTGGTTTGATTTCTGGTCAGGGCATACGCTTGGGTTGCAGGTTTGGTCCCCAGGCAGGGCACCTATGGAAGGCAGCCGGTTGCTCTTTCTCTCTTACATCAATGTTCCTTTTCTCTATTTCTCTGTCCTTTCTCTTTTCTTTAAAATTAAAACAATAATTTTTTAATGATTTTATTTATTTTTAGAGAAAGGGGAAGGGAGGAAAAGAGTGAGAGAAACATCAGTGTGTGGCTACTTCTGATGTGCACCCAACCATAGACCTGGCCCACAACCCAAGCATATGCCCTGACTGGGAATCGAACCAGCAATAGTTTGGTCCACAGGCTGGTGCTCAATCTACTGAGCCACACTTGCCAGGGCTAAAATGGAAAAAAAAAATTTAAATACATTTGAGTCCTGGCCAGGTATCTCAGTTGGTTAGAGCATTGCCCCCATACTCCAAGGTTGCAGGTTTAATCTCTAGTCATGGCACATACAAGGAGCAACCAGTGAGTGCATAAATAGGTGAAACAACAAATCAGTGTTTCTCGATCTCAAATCAATAAATACAATCTTAAAGAACTATTGATTTCCCTGACCAGTGTGGCTCAGTTGGGTGGGTATCATCCTGCAAAGTGAAAGGTTGCCATTTCAGTTTCCAGTCAGGGCATGTGCCCAGGTTGTGGTTCAGTCCCCTGTTGGGGCACCTAAGTCCATTGATAATTCTCTCTCACATCAATGTTTCTTGCCCTCTTTTTCTCCCTTCCCCCCTCTAAAAATAAATAAATAAAATATTTTTAAAAAGAAAACTGACTTTTGTGTATTTATTTTATATTCCATAGCCTTACTGAATTTTTTCACTAATTCTAATAGTTTTTAGTGGATTCTTCAGGGTTTTTTTTTTGTACAAGATCAGTCATTTGCAAATATAGTTGACTTCCTTTACAACCTGGATGCCTTTTCTTTCTTTTTCTTGCCTAATTGCTTGGGCTGGACCATCCAGCACAGTGTTGACAGAGGAGTGCACATACTTATCTTGGTCCTGATTTGAAGGGTAAAGCACCAGTCTTTTGCCATCAAGTATGTTGTTACCTGTGGGTTTTTCATAGGTTCTCTTTATCTGGTTGATGAATTCCCTTCTGTTTCTATTTTGTTGTGTGTTTTTTTTCTGGAAGGGCATTGGATTTTTTTTTAACTTATCTTTTGAGGTATCTTTTTTTCCTCAAGATATTATTTATTTATTTATTTATTTAAAGATGGGAAGAGAGGGAGAGAAACATTGGCCTGCAACCCAGGCATGCGCCCTGGCTGAGGATCAAACTTGCGACCTTTCCATTCACAAGCTGGTGTTCAATCCATTAAGCCACTCCAGCCAAGGCTTGAAGGGTATTGGATTTTGCTAAATTTTATTTTTCCCTGCATCTTGTTGAGATGATCATGGGATTTTTAAAAAAATTATGTTGTAGTAATATATTACAATTAATTGATTTGGGGTATTAAACCACCATTGCATGCCTGGGATAAATCCTGCTTGGTTGTAGTATTTAATTCTTTTTATATGTTGTTGGATTGGATTTGCTAGTATTTTGTTAGAGAATTTTTGCATTCGTATTCATAAAAGATAGTAGTCTGTGGTTTTTCTTGATGTCTTTGGTTTTGGTATGAAGGTTATAGTGGCCTCAAAGAATGAGTTGGGGAGTTGTCCCTCTGCTGTTTTTTAGAAGTTTATGAATCATTGTTAATTTTTACTTATGTTTTCATTTTTTTCAAATTTTAAACTGGCTAATTTAAAAAAAAATTGTTTTATTACATTTTATTCATTATTTTCCAGAGGGAAGGGCAGGGAGGGAAGAAGAGAGGGAGAGAAGCATCAATGTATGGTTGCCTTTCACCTGCCTCCAGCTATGGACCTGGCTGGAGACCTGATTATGTGCTCTGACTAGGGAATCAAACCAGGGACCCTTGGGTTCACAGGCCTGCACCAATCCACTGAGCCAAACCAGCCAGGGCTAAACCAGCTAATTTTTTATGTATGTGTATATTTTCCCCAAATTCAGATTATACAAAGTACTGTTATTAGTCTTTTAAATTAATTATGTATTTTGGGGCAAACAGTGCTCTAAGATATTGAAAATTCTTTTTTAAAAAAATACCTTTTCTTGTCCCAATTTTTTCCTGTTGCTCTCCCTTGCCCTACTCTGCACTCACTGCTGCTGCAGTCAGTCCCCACCCTATTGTCCATGTCCATGGGTTATTTGTATGTTTTTTGGCTAGGCCCTTTCCCTTCTTTCCCCCTTTTTCCCTCTCCCCCCTCCCCTCTGGTCACTTCTCCATCTGTTATTTCCATGCCTCTGGTTCTATTTTGCCAGTTTGTTTTGTTCATTAGGTTTCTATTGTAGGTGAGGTCATAGGGTATTTATCTCTCGATACTTGGCTTATTTCACTAAGCATAATACTGTCCAGTTCCATCATGCTGTTGCTAAAGGTAGGAGTTCCTTCTTTCTTTTGCTGGGTAGTATTCCATTGTGTAAATGTACCATAGTGTTTTGATTTACCTGATGGGCACTTTAGCTATTTCCAGCACTTGGCTATTGTAAATAACGCTACTAAGAACATAGTGGTGCATAGGTTCTTTTGAATTGCTATTTCAGGATTCTTCAGATATAATCCCATCAGTGGAATCACTAGCTCAAAAGGCAATTGAATTGGCATTAATTTTTTTTTAAGAGTTTGGCACGATTCCCCAGCCAGGGTACATAGCAAGGTTGCAAACCAGGTCTCCAGTCAGGTCTGTGGCTTGGAGGCAGGTGAAAAGCAATCATACATTGATGTCTCTCTCCCTCTCTGCCTGTTTCTCTTCCCCTCTTTCTAAAAATAATGAAATAAAATCTTAGGGGAAAAAAAAAAAAAGAGTTTGGTAGAATTTACCTGTAAAGTCATCTGGACCTGGACTTTTCTTTGTGAATAGTTTTTCTATTGGGTTGGCCAAACAATTGTTTATTTTTTCTGTAAAATAAGACACATTTTTTATTTTCATCAATAACTTTGTTGATTGGTATATTTTTAATACGTTGGCTATCTCCTGCTATTGGCTTCTAGTGGGTAGAGGCCAGGGGTGCGCTAAATATCTTCCAACGCATAAGATAGCCCCACAGCAAAGAATTACTTGGCCAAAATGTTAATAGATAGTACCAAGAAACTTTGCAAACTACTTTTGACATGTTCGATCAGTTCACAGCACCTTCTCCATACGCTGCACAAATCTCTTTTTGTGTTTCAGTTGTGTTTTCACTTGTGTATTTTCCTCCATGTTAAATATTAAAATGCCTGCACAAAAATTTGCTATTTTTTTTTTAATGCATGCCGAAACGACAGCTGTCGTATTACAATAACAAAATTGTTCCCAATGAAGTTAAAAGACAAGTAAGTAGTACTAGAGCAGTACAGAAAAAAAACCAAACTTTTTGGCCAACCCGATATTACTAATTTTCTTTTCTTTTTTTTTTTTTTAATTTTATTTCATTATTTTAGAAAGAGGGGAAGGGAGAGAGGCAGAGAGGGAGAGAGATATCAATGTACGGTTGCGTTTCACTTGCCTCCGGCCACAAACCTGACTGGAGACCTGGTTTGCAACCTGGTTATGTGCCCTGGCTGGGGAATCGAACCTGCGACCTTTGGGTTCGCAGGCGGGCGCCTTATCCACTGTGCTACCAGCCAGGGCCGATATTACTAATTTTCATTAAAATTTCTTTTTAATTGTTTCTTTATTTGTAATTGGTCTGTTTAGACTTTCTGTGTTTTTCTCAGTTTTAGTAGTTTTCATCTTTCTAGAAATGTGTTTCATTTCATCTAACTTACTTCATTTACTAGTATCCTTTATATTTTTGTAAGGTCAATGGTCCCCTTCTTCCATTTCTGATTCTAGTAATTTGAGTCTTTTTTCTTGGTTAGTCTTGATAAAGTGCTAAAGCTTTGATAATTTTGTTGATCTTTTGAAAAAAACACACACTTTTGCCAGGTTGCATGCCAGGTCTATAGCTAGAGGTAGGTGAAAGACAACCATACATTGATACTTCTCTCCTTCCCTGCCCCTCTCCTCCCCCGTCTCAAAATAGTAAAATGTTTTTTTTTTTAAATATAAATAAATAAAAATAAACACACTTTTGGTTTCATTGATTTCTCTCCCCCCCATTTCTCTCTCTTTTTATCAAAAATATGAACTTGACCTACATTTTATTTAATTTTTTAAAGATTTTATCCATTATTTTTAAAAGAGAAGGGCAGGCAGGCAGGAAGAAAGGGAGAGAAACATCAGCCTTATCTGTTGTCTGGTTGTCTTTCACCTGCCTCCAGTTATAGACCTGGCTAGAGAGACCTGGCTTGCAACCTGGTTAAGTTCCCTGGGAATCAAACCAGCGACCTTTGGGTTCGCAGGCTGATAACTATCCACTGAGCCACCAGCCAGGGCTACGTTATTCTCTTTTTCAAACGTCATTATTTTTCACTCTAATCTTTATTATTTTCTTCCTTTTTCTTGCCTTTTAGCTTTAGTTTGTTGTTTATTTCACTACTTTTTTTTTTTTTTTTAGATTTTATTTCATTATTTTTAGAAAGGGGAAGGGAGAGAGGCAGAGAGGGAGAGAGACATCAATGTATGGTTGTGCTTCACCTGCCTCCAGCCACAGACCTGACTGGAGACCTGGTTTGCAACCTGGTTATGTGCCCTGGCTGGGGAATCGAACCTGCGACCTTTGGGTTCACAGGCCGGCGCCTTAACCACTGTGCTACCAGCCAGGGCATCACTACTTTTTTAAGATGGAAAGTCTCTGCTGCTTTCAGTACATCCCATAGTTTTTGGTATGTCATGTCCTTATTTTCATTCACCTCAAGTTGTTTTCTAATTTCCCTCTGATGTCTTTTTAGACCCATTGATTATTTAAGTGTGTCATTTAATTTCCACATATTTGTAAATTTCCCAAATTTCTAAGTGATTGCTAATTTTATGCCATGCGATCAGAAGTCATGCATTGTGTTACTTAAGTCCTTTTCAATTTACTGAGGCTTGCTTTGTTGCCTAGCATTTGGTCTGCCCTCGAAAAGCTTTCTTGTGTGCCTGAGGGAAAAACATATATTCTGTTGTTGGATGGAATGTTCTGTAGATCTCTTATGCTCATTAGCCTCTCCAACTGTTATTGTTGAATTGTCTGTTTCTCCCTTCATTTCTGCCAATTTTTATTTTATGTACTTTTGTTCTTTGTTAGATGCATCTATAATTGTTATGAAGCTTTGTAAATCAGTTGAGAAGACAGGAAAAGAAATATACATTAATTCATTTATTTGTTTGTTTTTAGAGAGCAAGGAAAGGAGGGAGAGAGAGAGGGAGAGAAGCATCAATGTATGAGAGAAACATTGATTAATTGCCTCTCACATGTGCCCCAACTGGGAACCTGGCCTGCAACCCAGGCATATGCCCTGACTGGGAATCTAACCTGGCAACCCTTGGGTCCAAAGGTTGTCATTCAATCCATTGAGCCACACGAGCCAGGGCAAGAAATATATATTTACAGCGGATTTTTTGTTGTTGTTGTTTGTTTCCTTAAAAGATTTTATTCATTATTTTTAGAGAGAGGGAGAGAGACATCAATGTATGGTTGCTTTTCACCTGCCTGCAGCTAAGGACCTGGCTGGAGACCTGGCTTGCAATCTGGTTATGTGCCTTGGCTGGGAATTGAACCAGCGACCTTCAGGTTTGCAGGCTGGCTCCTTATTTACTGTGCCACCAGCCAGGGCTAATTCCAGCAAAATGTTCTTAATTCATTGAATTTGGTAACTGGGTTGGTATTTAAGATAACATACAAAAAGGACAAGTTTTTCTCTACTGTTGTAAATGACCAGTTAGAAACATAAATGGAGGAGGAGGGTCTACACAAAATGTATGCAATAACTAGGAATGTAGATTTAAAAGAAAGTATGGAATCTTTAATTTTAGACAAACAAGACCTCAGCGCATGAAGGAACAGATTGTGTTCTTAAGTGACAGATTTACTAGAAAAACCAGTTTTCCCCACATTAACACAGAAATTCTAGTCAGTCTGGGAAGGGAGACTGACTGAAATTATTTTAGTTTTATTTGTAGAGGTTAGCTTATACAGAAAGTATAGTGAGTTCAGGGCCTTCCCTAAGCAGATACTACCAACTGCAAAAAAATAATAATGGCACAGAAATAAAACCAGGGCCATAATAGCATCAGTCTATTGAAAAATCCCAGTGTTTTAGAACATAGTGTTTGTCAAAGTCAGTTCAGGTTCCTTATCTGAAACCATGAAGCCAGATCTTTTTAAACTAAGTTTTGGATTTCAGAACAGCTACATGATATGGTCACTAGGATCTGGGAAAGTTGAACCCTCAATAATTCTTCCAAGTGACTTGTATGGGTGGAATAAATAAAAAGGGTACAAAAACATAATGTCAGCTCATGTTTTGCCATTAAATGAGTTTCAGGGGGATAGTTTTGGGTTTCCGTGAAAACTGGTTTATCTTTAAAATTTCTAGAAGGGTGCTCGCTTTGGCATCACATAGACTAAAATTGGAACAATACAGAGAAGATTAGCATGGCCCCTGTGCAAATTCGTTAAGCGTTCCATATTTTTAAAAGGGTATGGATGTGATACAACAACAATAAAATTAAATTTAAAAATGTTTTCAAGAAGGATAACTTGGCTCTTACCTCATACTATGTAATTAAATTCCAGAAATCTTAAATGTAAAAAAAACAAAAGAACAAAATATAGATTAATTGTTTACCTTGATTTTTTAAAGGAATCCTTCCTAAGGAAGCTGGAAAACCCAGACCACATAAAAATGTTGGGCAGGTAGCCAATGTACATCTCAGAGCACTCCAATTTGCTGGTGGGTAGGGACATGCCATAGCAAGAAGCAAAAATATTCCACAGTAATGACAACATCTGATGGTGACCAGGAGGCAAGGAAGACGAGTACACTATTTTGATGCATTTGGCAGTAGCATGGTTTAAAACTTTTTTGCAAAGTACTTGGGTACTATGCCTTCTTGAAACTGTTTGGTAGAGTTAAAAACACCAGCATAGAAGTATTTTGTTTATTCTGGTGGTGTTTGGTTATAGTAGCAGAAATCTGCTATAAATGTGCCTCATTTGGGGAATATTGTCCTGTGCTCCTCCTGGGAGGAGGATAATGTGTTGGCATGTGAGAAAGAGTTGGGGAGGAACTGGTGGTCTGTTGTTCTATCCTAATTGTGCACATGTAACTTTTCATTTTGAGTTCCATTAATATTTTCCCCAAGTGGTAGAGAAAATGTGTACAAAAAAAGGCAAATGCAGGTAAAGTGAGTAGAAACAGCAAGTGAAACATGATGTAGAGTTAGTTGGCTGGGCTTTGTTAAGGGTCCAGGAGGTGGTTTCTCCCTCACAAAAATGGCTTCATCCATTCCTTTCCGCTAATGGCTTTACACACCTTTGTAATGGTGAAAGTGCAATTTGCCTGTGATCTTGCCACTAGGAAATCACCTAGCAGTTGGGTGTAAATCCCCAGGCAAAAGGCTGTGGAAGCTATAGACAGTCCATCACACATCTTGATTACCATGCCAGGGCAGAGATGAGCCCTGTTTTAGGGACTGTATGGTACTCTCCCGAATGTGTGTGCTGTTAACCACGTCTCCACTGAAGAAGATTGGGTGCTTTCTATTTCGGTACTGCAGTCACTGCATGCACCATTCCTATTCTTAAATTTAGGATGGACTCTGGGAAGGAATTACAGTGCTCAATTTTTTTATTTTTGATACTTTGTGTCAAACTGCTTTCCAGAAAATGTAAGTAAACAGTTGAGCCTTTTGCCAGCAAAGTAAAAATGCCTTTTTTCAACCTTGCCATTAGGGTGTAATTCTTCATCCTTGGAATCCTATTGATTAAAAGGATGTATATCAGTTAAATATACTGTCAAACCTTTGTATTCTTGCTTTTATGGATCCTAAAGAGTTCTGTGCTCATTAGGGGGGCTGGCTTTTTGTTATGGATTGCACATTTGACTTTTAGTAGGTTTTTAAATATGTTCACTGCTTATAGTTTTTATGTAAGTAAATCAGATTTCTGCTATACAGCTATAAAGACATGTCTTTTAATCAGTTGCATACAAAGTATGGAGTGGAGCATTTCAGCAATAATAAAATCAGGTCGTGGCTCCGTTGCTTGGGTGGGGGTGGCCGGTCACACGCTTGCACCCAGGGTACACGTACAACCCTAGGGAATCTGGTTTGCTCCAGTCGGGGTGAGAAGTGGAGGGCGGGCGGCCGCTGGTACAGTAGAGGTCTCAGCCCAGAGCATCCTCTCCAACCCTGTCCTGTCTGCTCTATCCGCAGCTCATGATGGAGCAATCAAAGAAGGCCTCGCTCATGGTGGCCCGTAGCATTCTTAACAACAAGCTCATCAGCAAGAAGCTGGAGCAATATCTGAAGGTGAGGCCCAGGCGCCTGTCGCAGGCCCCCTGCATCCCCAGCCCACGTCCCCAGCCCGGGTTGGTGGGTCCTTTCTCACGGTAGCCTCTGTGCCCTTTCCACAGGGCGAGAACCCTTTCACCGACGGCCCCGAGGAGGAGAAGGAACAGGAGGAGGCCGAAGGCAGCGTCCTGGATGAGGGGGCAATGGTCCCAGCAGCAGGGGCCACTGAGGGTACCGAAAGCGCTCAGGTGCAACCCCCGGTGCCCCCGGAGCTGGCCCCTGGTGCTGCGTCACCCCTGCCACCGCCGCCCCCTGAGGAAGACGAGGAGGCCTTGCCCTTGTTAGGTGGGGCGCTGCAGCGGCAGATCCGTGGCATCCCGGGCCTCGACGTGGAGGACGAGGAGGAGGAGGAGGAGGAGGGCGGCGGGAGCGCCCCGTGACCGGGGTCGGAGGCTAGAACACAGCTGAATAAAGTTTACTCTTTCCCCAACTCCAGGCTTGTCTCTTGTGGGCGGCGCCGCGGCAGGTGGAAGCTAGTGCTTCCCTGAGGGCCTGGGGGTGGGGAGGGCCAGGGATACGCATGCGCACAGTGAGGCCTTGCAGCCCAACCCAAACTCCCATAATGCTGCGAGTGCTGACCAACCAGAAGGCCAGCGGGGGCGGTGGAGGCGGGCCCATCCTGGGAGCCAGGCAATAGTACCACGCACAGAACTACGTCTGCGCCTGGTCTTCCAGTAGCGGGCGGCGGGAGGTTCTTGGAGCGCAATCGGGTGGTGGGCAGCTAAGGAAAAAGGCTGCTGGTGGACCGTGTCTAAGATATGGAGCAAGGTTACGGAGGTTTGTACGGTCAGTCCGGTGCAGGGTGGGTCGGGCAGGCCTAGTCCGGAACACCACAATGCAGAGGGCCGCAGGGCCTGGGCCTACGCCCGAATGCAGTTACCGCCGGTCGGCCTTGCGGAAAGGCAGATGGGCGCGCGTGCGCGCGCCACTCACTGGGCCACTGCACTGTCGCTCCAGTAACGCTACGTGCGATTGGGCCGCGGTGCTTGAGGAGGCGGGCGGAACTCGGAGTCCCAACTCTGCGGCGGGTTTCTGGGGCCACCTTGTGCTGGCTGGGCCATTTCCACCCCCTTACCCCGCAGGGTCCAGCTCCCTGCGGACCGCGCTGTTCGCGCAAGGCCTGCACTTCCCTTTGGTAGATGCCACAAAATGGCGGCCCCGGGGGGCGGAGCCACTGTTCAAGCTCTTGGGGCGCTGGGTTTTCTTCCCGGGTGACCCGGCCGGCCTCGGCAACTGCGGAGCTCAGTTGGGATCTCGGCTCGTTCTACGTGGCGAGGAGGAACTCCCAGTCTATTGCGTCCGGGCGGTGCGGGGTCAGAGTCTTCCCCACCGGCTCAGCGGTGCCGCGGGGCTGGGCCAGGTGTGGTGTCTGTGGGGCTAGTCCTCGGGGCTGAGCCGTGGACCTGACTCATGTCAGCCTAGGACGAGATCTTCAGGTCAGATGCTGGATACTTACTTTTATAAAGTTGGAAACCTGCTGTGCCTCGGAGTGGTGACAGATTGGTGGCTCTCTTTCAGGGCCTGGAGGTGCTAGAGGGTTGTGTAAAAAGGGACTGTGTCCTTTCACCACTTGGGTTGTGGGGCCTGCAGCAGGTAGGACCTTCTCGGGGACCTACTCTGTCTCGAGAATCAGGCTCCTGGGAAGCCTTTGCTGTGTGCTGGGAGCTGAGTTTGCCCGCTAGGAACAGTTGGGCTTGACCGGGGCAGATCCCTATGCGAGTATATGAGGTTCCAGAAGCAGGTGTTCTGATCTTGGGAGCAGCAGCTAGAGAAGGCCTCTATCTTGAAAGGTGGCAGCCAGCGTTAGCAGGATCCAGGCGGCAGGAATTGCAGAAGCAGAGAGGTTCTGTAGTACGTGGGTCTTGGAGTGGCTCCGCCTGGCTCTCCTGGTCTTTTCTGTGTCCTGACTGGGTCTCATCATTCTTTGTTTGCCATCCCACCAGATCTTTCTGCTAGTAATCCTGCTTAATGCACGCCCTTCCCTTGGAGAGGTTTATTTCCCCCCACTTCCTTTCAGAGTCGGTGTAGATGCTACAGCTACCCTGAATCCTTCTGTTGCTTTTCCACCTGGAGTTATTTCCTAGGACTTCCTCCCTAACCTATTTCCCATCTTCATAATGGTGGGCAAGTGACTTAGCCTCTCAAACATTTTGCAACAGGAAAAATAGTAACTTATTTCAAGGGGAATTGTGAAGTTAATGTGAGTAGCAGATGCCATTTTGTTAGATCAGTGTCCCACAGTGAAGCAGTTAGTATCCTGCAGTTAGTCACCTGCTATTAGAATCACCACTGACTTTTTCTGCAGATGTGGAAGCTGTATGGCGTGGGGAGGGTATACCTGGCAGAGGACAAACTTAAGTGTGACTTTGGATCATTTCCCTAAGCTGAGCCTTAGCTCCCTGGTCTCTGAATAGCAGCTCATGATGCTGGCTAACATGTGCTCAGTGCTCATTGAACAGCACTCTAATGATGGCCAACTCCTGCTCCGTGCCTGTTGCATGTCAGCCCTCAGCAGGCAGTCAGCTAGTGGGTTGGGTTGTTCAGGTAAAGGAGAGCAGATGTGTTTTTGCTTCATTAAGGTAAAGTCATTTGACATGTGTAGATGGCTGCCTGTGCCCAGCTCTTTACCACATCAGGAGTCACAGAGATGAAGAGGAGTCAGACAGATGATGTTATTGGGGTCTGGAGGGGCAAGGAAGCCACCACAGAGGGTAACACAGTCTGATTGATGCCTTAGGGCCAGATGATGTCCTGAGACTTGAAGGCCCATAAGAGTACTTGAGGGTTCAAAGCCACATAGAAGTAAGGCCTAGAAAGGAACAGTTGTCTCCAAATTCCAAAGTTTCTTCACAGTTATGGGGCACTTATGGCCACTTAGTTGGCAAGGCAGGGAGGGGAATGAGATTGTCCTATTCCTGGGCTACCTGGGGCCTCTTCTATGTCATCCTCAGTTGTGGGTTGAGACTTAGGCCATGGTCCCTCAACAAGTGACTAGAGCTAGCCCAAGGCACATTCTTCTCCCTTCTTTTTTCTGCTTTGACCACAGATAGGTAGAGTGTGATGATGCAGCCAACTGTGGGATGACCTTTAGGGAGTCATTGTGTTTCTGACTGGCACTGAGCTCCTTGGAGGATATCTCTTTAGGCTCTTCAGAGCACCTCCAAGGTACCTGTTCTCCAGTCTGACGGGATCCTAACTCTCAGGTCTTCTCTTTACAGGCTATGGGGCATGGAGTGCTGGACCCACCAACACCCAGGGTAGGTTGGACTTGCTTCAGGGGAGGCATGGGGGGACAGTTGTCTGTAGCATGGAGAGGCATTGGGTGGGGGTAAGGGGAAGCCCAGGGACCAGGATCCTTTTCTGTAAAGAGTCAGATAGTAAATTCTTTGCCTTTTGAATGCTACATGATCTTTGTAGTGCAAAAGCCACCATAGATAATTTATAAACAAATAGATGTGGCTCTGTTCCAATGTTTACTGAAGAACACTGACATTTGTGTACCATGTAATTTTTCATGTGTCACAAAATAGTCTATTTTAGCAATTTCTATTATTATAAGTAAGTAGATTAGTATGTAATCAAAGATTTTTTTAATTAATTGAGTATTCTTAGTACTTATAGATTTATAAGATAAAGCAGATAGTGTATATCATTTTCACCTCTACACAGTTTCCGCCGTTGTTAACATCTTGCATTAGCAGGATACACTGATTACAATGAATAAGCCAGTGTTGATACATTGTTTTTAACTATAACCCATAGTTTATATTAGTATTTATTCTGGCCCTGGCTGATGTGCTCAGTTGGTTGGAGTATTGCCCTATAAACAGAAAGGTCTCAGGGTATGATCCTCAGTCAGGGCACAGGCCTGGGTTGCAGGTTCAATCTCTAGCTGGGTCATGTGCAAGAGGCAACCAGTCAGTGTTTCTCTTCCTCCCTCTCCTCTCTTCCCCCTTCTCTAAGAATCAATGAGCATGTCCTTGGATGAGGATTAAAAAGTTTTTTATTTATTATACAATAGTTCTGTGGGTTTAGACAAGTGTATATGTGATATGTTTGATGTCATTAAATATTCTGTTTGTTTTTCTTTTTTTCCTCAACTGTTTAAAAATGTAAAACCCACCCTTGCTAGTGTAACTCAGTAAATTGAGCGTTGGCCTATGAACCAAAGGTCATCTGTTCAATTCCTAGTCAGGGCACATGCCTTGGTCGAGGGCCAGGTCCCTAGTTGGGGAAGTGTGAGAGTTACCCATCACTGTATCTCTCTCACATGATGTTCCTCCCCATCTCTTTTTTTTTAGATTTTATTTCATTATTTTCAGAAAGAGGGGAAGGGAGAGAAGCAGAGAGGGAGAGAGACATCAACGTATGGTTGCTTTTCACCTGCCTCTAGCCACAGAGCTGACTGGAGACCTGGTTTGCAACCTTGTTAAGTACCCTGGCTGGGGAATCGAACCTGCGACCTTTGGGTTCGCAGGCCGGCGCCTTATCCACTGTGCTACCAGCCAGGGCTCCTCCCCATCTCTTTTTTCCCTTCCCTTCTTTCTGAAAAATAAATACATAAGTAAATTAAAATGTAAAAGCCATTCTTAGCTTGTGGGCAACTGGCAATGGGCTAGATTTTGCCTGGGGCCTATTTACTCACTCTGCTATAGAGTCTAGATCATGATGCTAAGTGCATTTGAGGAACCAGAATATGCTCTGGTTGCCAGCTTTTTGCAGCATATTCCAGGGGATACAGCAATGGCTTCCTTTGTTTTCTGACCTTGGAACTTGCCCTTACCACTGTTGGGGGTTAGGGTCACTTCGCCCATCACCAAGTTTCCCAGGAAGAGGCTTTCCATGTCACTCAGACATAAAATGTCACCTTGCTCAGTTGAGTTGGGGACATGATTTTCCACTGATGGATTCTCTGTGTTTTTGGTGGTGCCTAAGCTCTAGCCCTTGGTCGGTGGCCTACACTGGATGAACTTCTTGGGAAGGCTGCAGCATCCTTTCCATTGTTTTGATGGAAACCAGGCTTGCCTGAGAGGGAATCCCTATGTATATTTAGCTGAGTGCTCTGGAGGAAATAGGCCCTGGCTTTCCTGGCCATAATAGACAACCAAGGGTGCCTCCCAGGGTGCTGCCACAGACCCCTGTAGCCTTGACCCTGTGGATAGTGGAGTGAGGTGACAGCTGTCCCTTCAATATCTGGGGTATGGGTTGTCTTATGTGCCTTTGTTTTGCAAACAAAGCTCTTGTGTGTTCTTGTTTCTTCTAAGGTGCATATGGGACTGGTGTGGCCAGCTGGCAAGGTAGGCCCTTCGGGGGGTCTGTGCATGGGTGAGAGAGGCCTCTGAATAACCACTCAGAGGAACTGGGATTCAGGGACCTGCATCTCCCCTCCTAGCAGTATACTCACAGCTCTCCTGACGGCTTGGCAGACTGGGCCTAAGGAGACCTTAAGGGGAACTTGCAGGAAATGAGGGTGTTGTGGTTGTGTTCTGGGAGCAATATCTCCATGGTGGTTCTGTCAGCAATCCCAGCTGCCACTCCTGGGTTCTCAGCTGCCTCTGTCTTTGGATGGGAAGCAAGTCTTGGGATCCGGCACAGAGGTCCCCTGCCCTCCTATACCAAGTCAGTGTGGGTGATAGCAGTGGCATTTGGTCCCATGACCCTCTTCTCTTATGGCTATGCATGTTCCTCCACAGATGTGTCCACAATGGACTGACCTTGTGGCTGCTGAGGTCTGATTTGACTCTTCTTTCCTCTGGCAGGTTATGAAAACTACAATTATTATGGTGCCCAGAACACCAGCGTCACCACAGCAGCAAACTACAGCTATGGCCCAGCCTCCTGGGAGACAACCAAGACGAATGATGGACTAGTGGCTGGGGGCCCTGCCATGCATTTGGCTTCTTATGGTGCTGAGCCGTGCACTGACAATTCCGACTCACTCATTGCCAAGATCAACCAGCGTTTAGACATGCTGTCCAAGGAAGGAGGCAGGGGTGGGAGCATCACCTGTGGGGAGGGCATACAGGACCGGGAGAGGTAATTACGGCTCTGAGCCCTTCCCTGGGGATGGGGATCCAAACACTATGCTTTGTGTAGAAGGGAGTGGGTACCCAAGCAGGCTCTTCCCAGGCACCCTCCTATGTGTGGGTAGATAAGTTGGGCCTTTGTTGGGACGAAGACATTGCAATTGGACTTGCTTGTAATAGGTTTCCTAAGAGGTGGGGTTTAAGGCATTATCGTGACTCAACGATATCAGACTTCTTAATTTCTGCACCAGGTGCTTAACAACCAACCACTTGTGTCCTCATTCATCAGTGTTCTGTTTTGCCTTTGAGCATTTAGGAGGAAGGAGTATGTGATGGTTTGGTTTACATTACTATTCTGAGCAGAGGGAGGTCAGCTTTGTGGGAGGTGTTGAGGTCACACCCAGAGCATGTAGTAATGGTTGTGCTTTCTTTGCAGTTCTTTCCGCTTCCAGTCATTTGATTCCTATGACTCCAGGCCTTGCCTGCCCGAGCACAATCCCTACCGCCCCAACTATAGCTACAACTATGACTTTGACCTGGGACCTGACCGCAATGGTGGCTTTGGTGGTCAGTACAACGACTGCCGGGACCCCAGCCGTGAGCGGGGCTCACTTGATGGCTTCATACGGAGCCGGAGCCAGGGTCGCTTCCAGGACCGGAGCAACCCCAGCACCTTCATACGCAGTGACCCCTTCATGCCATCAGCCTCCTCTGATCCCCTTTCTGCTCCCTGGCCTGAGCTGAACTTTGTGGGTGGGCGGAATCTGGGAGGCCCCTCCCCCAGCAGGCCTCCACCCTCCCTCTTCTCTCAGTCCATGGCTCCCAGCTACGGGGTGATGGGCATGCAAGGGACAGGAGGTTATGACAACTCTGTGCCCTACAGATGTGGCCAGTCACAGACCCGGATGAAGGATCGGGTAAGCCCTCAAGTTTCTTTTTAAACAACGTTATTGAGGTAAAATTTATACGTTGTAAGATCCATTGATGTTTAAGTTTGTAATAAAACTTTTAGTAAAAGTATATAGAATTGTGTAACCTTCACCACCACCTAATTTTAGAGCATTTCTGTCAATCCAGAAACTTCTGTCTTTATCAGTCATTCCCTATTCTCTCTGCCAGCCTCTGGCAACCACTAATGTACTTTCTGTCCTTGTAGATTTGCCTTTTCTGGACATTTCACATTAATATATTGTGTCCTTTCATGTTTGGCTTTTTATATTCAGCATAACTTTTTGTGGGGGATAAACTATGTTGTCTTTGCTTTCTGAAAAAGTCCTTGTCTGTTTTTACTCTAATCTTACAACCTTGTCATACTTCTTTTCTCTGGGGTATCGTATAAGTCCGGGTAAGTGGTATATCAGGATGTACTTGTGTCTGTAGCCCAGGTGGAGAGGGTTTGACCGCTGTGGCCCAGAAGGCATGAGCAGGAAACGGAGGCAGTTGCAAATCTACAATGAGCCAGATGCCAAACAGGCCCGGGCTGACAGTGAAGGAGATTTTTCTGAAAACGGTATGGCCTGGGGGTGGGACACTGTGAATTCTCAGTTGGTATAAGAGGAAATAGTCGCATGCTTAGTGCTCTGCCTGCCTGTTCATACAGTGGACACACAGGAACCTAAGGGTGCTGTATGTCACCCAAGTCCCCACAGGCCCCCACAATAGTAGGGATAACCTCGGTCACTGTGGACAATGAGTTTGGGAGGGTGAAAACACAGAATGGGTCAACTGCTGAGGAGCTGACTTTCCCTATTCCTTTTGTGTCTGGTAGATGATGGAGTTGGTGACTTCCGGTCGGGAGATGAAGAATTCAGGGGTGTAAGTCCACCTTCACTGGTCAGCCTCGTTTGTCTCTAGTGCAGGATTTCTTCTTTATTTTAGCTTTTTTCTCTCAGAGATAGGAATTGCTGCTGTGGTAGACTCACCTCCACCTCATGAAAGGATTTAATACCCTGACTTATAACTAGGTTTCTAAGAGTATTCCACTTGGCAATAATCCTTCCCTTCTGGGAACAATTCCTAGCCCCCTCCCCAGTCACCCCTATGTCCTTGTATTGATGCACCTAGCTGCACATGTGGTATGTGCAGCAGCTGTGTAGGCTGAGGCTTCCAAACATGTACTGAAGACTACCAGTTTCATCCTGGTGCTGAGCTGCAGCCATGTCATTCAGTCCTTCTAGCTAGTCATGGTAGACAAGTGTTTAAGGCCGCCTTTTAGCCAAGACCACACATGAAGACCTGGGGAGCAAGCCTTTGTTACCCCATGCAAATTCTGATCTAAGTCTGGGTTAGGGCCTGGAGAGCTGGGTGCATGAAGGCTTTGTCCAGATGCTTTTCTAATGGTTGAGTGGTTTTGGGGGTAGGTGGGAGGGATCGTATTCAGTGAATTTTCAGCTTTTGTGAGGGTCTTGCTTGCTCCTGTGTATTTTGCTTTAGTTTTGAGTCTAGGAATCTCAGTACCAGCTGATTGGTAATTTCATCTTTGGCTCAATACCTAAGGAATGGGCTTCCTTGCGCTGGTTGGGTGGTTCAGTTGGTTGGAACATTGTACCATCACCAAAAGGTTATGGGTTCGGTCTCTGGTTGGAGCGTATATGGGAGGCAACAAGTTAGTGTTTTTCACTTTGGTGTTTCTTTCTCACCCTTCCTCTTTGTCTTAAGATAAATAAGTATATATCCTTGGCAGCCCAGGCTGGTGGCATAGTGGATAGGTGCCGGCCTGTAAACCCAAAGGTCACTGGTTCAGTTCCCAGCCAGGGCACATAACCAGGTTGCAAGCCAGGTCTCCAGCCAGGTCTGTAGCTGGAGGCAGGTGAAAGGCAACCATACATTTCTTTTCCTCTCTCCCTTCCCTTATCTCTAAAATTAAAAAATAAAATATTTTTTAAAAATCCATTAAAAAACAAAACATATTCTTAGGTAAAGATTGGAAAAAAAAAAACCTGAGGATAGGTTTATGTTGATTTTAGAAGGAGAGGGAGGGGAAGAGACACCGATGTGAGAAAGGTACGTCAATTGCTTCCCTCCTGTACAAAGACCAATCGAATAGGCAACCTGGATATGTGCCCTGACGGAGTCAAACCCACAAAATTTTGGTGTACAGGATGAGGCTCCAACCAACTGAGCCACCTGGCTGGGGCTAGGTGATCATTTTTATCTACATGTGATTTTTTAAAATAACCTTTGGTAAATACAAACAAATGGCTGGGAAACTTGGTAAAGCCCATTTTAAGAAAAGAACGCCTGAAGTAGCATCCTACAAATCAAGGTTTCTTAATATACAATTGAATGAGCTTCTGGTATTCCCAGGTGCAGAGCTGTGCAAGTGTACATTGCCAGAGGCCATTTATTTGCTTTACAGAGAGCTGCAAGAAAGTATCTTTAATAGAAAAGCACATTAAGTCATCACAGAATCTCAAAAGGCAACCAGCAATGACAGGACACACTGAGGCTCTATCCCATGGCCCTGGGCCTTTTCCTAACACGTTATGACTGGTTTCCTGGTGGCACAACTTCCACCAGGTGGTGGCAGGGAACTGGGCAGGTGTGGAGAGTTGTGAAAATTCCACCTCACTACCCGACTTCGTGTGTGTCCTTTTTCAGGAGGACGAATTCTTTGATTCCGGGAGGCAGAGAGGTAAGCATTACCCATTGTCCCTTTGAACTTTCCTGTGTTTGCCCAGCTATCCTGTGATCACTGCCCAACTCCCAGCAAATCTGGGCTTCTGAGAGGCAAGACTGAGGCCTGATTAGAGGTCCTTGCTGACAGCCCAGGGGAGAAGAAGGGCATAAATGATGGGTGGGCTTTGGCTGTGGCACTCACCCCAAGGCTTTACTCCATTGTTTAGGGCAGCACATGCTGTGAACAGGTCTGTTGGCCTCACTCAATGGAGGCTATGGGAGTGGGGGGACTCATTTGTGGGTGCCTGCAACAGCTCACAGTGAGTCTTAGAAACAGAAAAGAGAAAGAGAAAAGGTACCATGCAGCTTGTTTTCTGTTTTCCTTGGTCAATGCAGGTCCTTGTACTGTATTCTCCTGGGCTTTATTCTTTCTAGTTTCCCTTGATTGCCAGCCCAGGGCCATACTCTCAGTGGGAGTACTGGCAACTGCAGTGCACACTGCTGCATGGGACATGGTTTGGGCACCTGCCTGATTGGCAGCTCAGAGCAGCGGGGAGGCCTGTCAAATACACCTAGGTCCAGATATTCCAGAGGCAACCATTGCTCAGCAGATCCCATCAGTTCCAGTGCCAGAGATCCAAAGTCAACGGCAAGAGTAAAGCCAAGTTAAACCTTTGGGGGGGGAGGGACATGGAGAAACAGCCTGAAACACGGTAGCCTTGAGCTTACCCAAAAGCCACCATTCTTGTTCCAGTGGATCTGTCCATAGCTGTTTCCCCCATGAATCACAGGCTGGCTCTGCTCCCATAAATTCTGAAGGGCCCTGGCTTAGGTGCTCCTTCCCTTATGTGTTCAGGCTTAGCCAACCCTCTGAGGTCCTCTTACCCTGGTTGTAGAAGCAATTATGTTTGTAGCATGGGACCACACAGCGTTGAGCAGCTCATACAGCGGGGAAAATGCTAAAGCAAAGGTGACATGTTTATTGCGCACAGGTCCTGCTACCTACCCGGGATGACTTTGCTATTAAACAGCAGTAATAGTTTCAGGCAGTGACCTCTTGCCAAAAGTCCCACACGCCCTTTTGAGAGGCTTCTGAGCAGCGCACGCCGGTCGCCATCTTCGTGGGACAGTCTCGTGACTGGCATCAGGGGTAGGGGTTACAGTTCAGATGCTTATCCAACCTTTTTTCAGTGTCTGGCCCTGGCCCTGAGCCATGGTAACCTGGCCTGGCCTCATACTGGGACGCTGGGCTGCACAGCTCTCTGAGGAGCTCCTGCATTGGCCCCAGGGGATGGATGGAGGACCGACAGGTCTCTTCCTACTTTTCTTTCTAGGAATGCTTTCCACATAGCCATGGGAAAGCTCCAGAATGACAGTTTTTGTGAGTGGAAGATAGAGTTTGGGCCAGCAAGGACTGACACACCTGCTGAGGCCCTAGTTTAGAGAAGGCCTACGGGACTGTTGTCATGGTCCACCTAGAGGTGGGACGGAGGGAGGTAGAACAACTCGCTTTATTTTCTAAGGCCTTCCAGCTGCTGCCTCTTCACCTCGAACTGCTTCTCCCTTAACTGATATTGGGAGAAGACCCACCTGTAGGGCACTGAATTGGAAAAGCATAATAGGGAAGGACAGAGTGGTTGGGCTGTGTCCCTAGCCCATTCCAGCCTTATCAGGCTATAAGGGAAGGGAAATGTCTCCCCTGGGAACTCCCAAGGGTTCTCATCTAAGCCCATTCTTGTTGGGAGCCTATGACAGCACCTTGGTGCTTCAGAGTGTCCTGACCCTGCTGTGTGTGGAGGCAGCAGCAGGGTGCGGGGTGCAGCGGCCGATCTGCAGCCCCATCAAGGCCCTTATGCTCAGCTCCTCTGTGAGCTCAACAGAGGGTCTTTAAGGGACTTTTCTGTTGCAGGGGAGAAGGATGACGAGGATGATGATGTGAAGAAGAAGAGGGAAAAGCAAAGGAGACGAGACAGGATGCGAGACCGTGCAGCTGACAGGTGAGTGGGAGGTTAGCTGGACTTGGGCACAGTCAGGGCTCTACTGAGTTCATCTGTTTTCGCTTCATGAAGGTGGTGGTGGGGGCTGTCTGGGGAAATCCTAGTGAAGGTGGTGGGAAACGTATGGAGTCATACCCTTGCCAGGGAGATCTCTGTGGACCTCATCGTGCGAACAGGGGCCTCTGTTTCCCTCTTCCATACCTGTGGGGAGTCCCCTGGTTTGTGTCTGTCATCCCAAACAAGTGATCTTCATTCAGCAGAGCTAATAAAAAGGTGCTCTGTTGCCTTGTCCAAATCCAGACCACTTCTAGAGTTTGACTTAGGAGTTATACACATGTCTAGATACTACCTTCAAGACTGTCTTTGAATAGATAAAAAGAAGCACAAAAGGGCAAAGCCTAAAGTGGATTGGTGGGACTCTACCAGGCACTTCTTTTTTTGCTCAGTGATGAAGTAGCTTCTGACTAGAAACATAAACAACTGGTGGCCATGGGAGCCCTAAGTTGCCAAGGCTTTAACCACACATGGCTGCTTCTCTACGCACAGGTTCTCAAAAGGACTAACAGGCAGGGAAGCCAGGAACTGAAAAGTAGGAGCTTTCTGGTGTTTAAAAAATTCATCAAAACCCTTGTTAAACAGATAAATAAGTGATGGCTAGATGTGGTCTATTTTCATGCCACATGAGAGCTAAGATGACTTTTTTTTTTTTTTTTTTTTTTAATTGTTGTATTACATCCATCCCCTTTTTGCTCCCCTCTGTTCCCCTCCCCATACTTTTTTTTTTTTTTTTTAAAGAATCTTTAGATTCTGCCCTAGTGACTGCGGGTTCTCAAGAGCAATTACCAATTCTTGGAGCAGTTCTCCAGGGGAGGTTAAGATGCATCAGGGGCCCTGGCTGGTAGCACAGTGGATAAGGTGCTGGCCTGCAAACCCAAAGGTTGCTGGTTCAATTCCCAGCCAGGGCACATAACCAGGTTGCAATCCAAGTCTCCAGCCACATCCATAGTTGGAGGCAGGTGAAAGGCAACCATACATTGATGTTTCTCTCTCTCTGCCTCTCTCCCTTCTCTTCTAAATATAATAAAATCTTTAAAAAAAAAAAAAAAAAAAGGATGCATCAGGGAAGCATATTTCTTTCTGATAGTTCTGTATGTAGGGCCTGGGTGATTTTTTCCCCTTTTCACTCCTCTGTTAGGGTTACCTACAGAAGTTGTGCTTTTCTAGAGCTCTAAAGCCAAGAGCTGGAGGCCAGCAGAACTCAGTCCTGAGTGCCACAAGGCTATTCTTTTACCCACGAAGATCTGAAGGCTCCTGGACAGAGCCAAGGGAAGCAGCACTCACTGTAGGGGTATGGAGGTCTGTAGGCCACTCTCCTCTCACCTTAGAGCATGACTGCATTTGTGAGACTTTGGGAACACATGACAAAGAAACCTTTCTTTGTTTAAAAATTTATTTAGCACTGGCTGGTGGCACAGTGGATAAGGTATCAGCCTGTGAACCCAAAAGTCATTGGTTTGATTCCCAGCCAGGGCACATAACCAGGTTGCAAGCCAGGTCTTCAGCCATGTCCGTAGCTAGAGACAGGTGACAGGCAACCATACATTGATGTCTGTCTCCCTCTTTGCCTCTCTCCCTTCCCCTCTCTCTAAAAAATAAAATGGGATGGAACTGGAGAGTATTATGCTTAGTGAAATAAGCCAGTCAGTGAAGGACAAATATCATATGATCTCACCTCTTACGGGACAATAATGAACAAAACTAACAACAACCAACACAGAACCAAGTATATGAATACAAGGAATAGGCCTTCAGTGGTCAGGGGAACGGGGTAGG
>PVIW01003425.1:72013-95775 GCA_004026585.1 Noctilio leporinus | reverse complement strand
TAAATAAATAAATAATAAGATAAAATAAAAAATAAAATGTATGTGTATACGTATATACATATATATATATTATAGAGGGAGGAATGTAGGGAGAAAGGGAAAGAAACAATAACGTGTGGTTGCCTCTGGTGTGCACCCAGTCAAGGACCTGGCCCGCAACCCAGGCATGTGCCCTGACTAAGAATCGAACCAGCAACCATTGTTTTGCAGGTCAGCACTCAATACACACCAACTAGGGCAGAAACTCCCATTTTTATCCATGAATTTGACATAACTTGCCTTTATGTTGACTCCCATGGGAAAATTCATCTTTGGTTGTATAAATTTTGAATTGTGCAAGGTCTTAAGGAATTCCACCACCACATGAAATGGGGTTGCCTTGTATCATTCCTGTGACTGCAAAACTAAACATCTGAGAAGCCATGATGTTAGGTTCTGCATCCCCAGAGCCATGGGCTCATGGCTTTCAGGGAGTCCACAATTCTGAATAGTCCCCGCCTTAGGGTGTTCTCTTTAGGGCGTTTGCCCCAAGAAGACTGTTATGGTAGTAAATTGGTATTTTCCTGAATACTTTCAAGGTTGTACTCCCATTAGGATGAGAAAAAAGAACTGCTGTTCTTGATGCCCTGTGAGAAGTCAGAAGTCTTGGTTCAGAAGTTGCTTTCTCATTTCCATTTCAGTTCTAACCAGAGATGAACTGGTTATGCCTGTATCACTGCCCCTTTTTGTCTTCCTTTTCCAGGATTCAGTTTGCCTGTTCAGTTTGCAAGTTCCGTAGCTTTGAAGATGAAGAAATCCAGAAGCATCTGCAAAGCAAATTTCACAAAGAGACACTGCAGTTTATAAGTACCAAACTGCCTGACAAGACGGTGGAGTTTCTCCAGGTGAGGTACACTTGGCCTTCATCACAGTGTTTCTCAGTGACCCTGCAGGTGTCAGATCCCTCATGGAATGTTAAGGAAAACAAGAGGTCTAAACTTGGTTGAAGTTTCTGTTTCCAGAATAACAGCTGTTCCAGTCCCCATGTCAGCAACAGCTGAGAACTCTAGCCATTGTAGTTCCCTTTAGGTCTGCCCACAGAGCTGCTGCGATAACCATCTTCTCACCCTTGAGACAGCTAAGACAAGACTGTCATCCAGTAGGGACTTGGCAGACACCTATGGTGAGCTGCCTCTGGTGCATTTGAGAAATATGCTCCTCTCTCCTGACTTCATTTGGTGCCATCTCCCAACTTCTCTAGGAATACATTGTAAATAGGAATAAGAAGATTGAGAAGCGGCGTCAGGAATTGATGGAGAAGGAAAGCATGAAACCAAAACCAGATCCTTTTAAAGGTGAGTTGTGATCCTGGGAGGCATGCTATTGCACATAGCACTAAGGTACATGGCTTGGTGTAAAGCACGCACAGGGCTGCTGAGGATATATGAAGACCCATGGGAGGGGCACTTAGTGGAAAGAGACCCTGGAGCAGATCTCGCTCCACAGACAACTTACCAGAGTGATATGAAGCACTCTGCAGTTATTTCCTCTCTTGACCAAAGGATGAGAAAAATTCAAAGTAATATGTAACCCAGTGTAAAAGATGATCATTTTGACCAGCTTCCTGCTAGGAGGCAGATGACAGCTGTCTCAGATTCTATTCTAACTGAATCCCTGAATGAGCTGCAGGGAGAAAAGGTAGCCCTTGTTGGGGGCTCGGAGGAAAGCATCACATGCATGGCTATGACTTGGGTTTCATCAACAGGGATTGGCCAGGAGCACTTTTTCAAGAAGATTGAGGCTGCTCACTGCCTGGCTTGCGACATGCTGATTCCTGCACAGCACCAGCTTCTCCAACGGCACCTGCACTCTGTGGATCATAATCACAACCGACGGGTGAGTGCCATCCAGATGCTGGCTGAGGGACAAGCTTTCACAGCTGCCAGTCAGGGTTCAGACCTTCTGCATCTTAATGGGGAATACTAACATCTTTAGGGCCTCTTGCTTTATGCCATCAACTCTGTCACTTTATCAATTATTTGTACAATGCATCCCAATTTCTGTTAAAATGTGAGAAAATACATTGCTTAGAATGGACTATGTAGCTGAAATTGTCCTGGCTTGAAAATGTTCTGTGTAAACCACATAAATCAATTCACTAGTTGCTGAAAACTTGATTTCTATAAACTCAGGTCAAGGACCATTCAGAGCAGAATGTCATGAGAGACTCACTTGGTTGTTACTAGCTGGTTCTGTAAAGGATAAAATTAAAATATTTTCAGCTTTGCAGGCCATAGGGCACGGGTGGCAAACAAGGCCCGCAAGCCCAATCTGGCCCTCTGCCTTGTTCTATCCATCCCAGCACCTTGTTTCTACCCAACTCAGTCCTAAAATTACATTCGGCCCTTTGAAGGCAACCCTGAGGCTGAGGTGGCCCCTGGTGAAAATGAATTTGACACCCCTGCCATAGGGTTTCTGTCCAAAAAGTCTACCGTTGGTGGGTAAAAGCAGCCACAGATACTAAGTGAAGGAATTGGTGTGATTACACTTGGCCCACTGGCTGTAGCTTGCTGACCCTTGATTTAACATCTGTGCTTAGTTTACCCACCTATGAAATGGAGCAGTTAATACCTGCCTGCCCATCTCCCAGTTTGATTAAACAGCAATAAAAAGCACTGTATAAACAAGGCATTATTATACGCATGGCTAGCTCTGTTTTGGAGAATTTGTACAGTACTTTCGCTATTAAACTTACTATAAAGTCACTAAAAAACTGAAAAGAAAAAGTTCAGTTCTTTCCTTACTTAGTTCACAAAGCTTCTAATCTGTAAATGCTAGTTTCATCCTTGCTTATGCATTTGGTACCTGTACATCAAAGGTGTGTCTGCTCTTTAAGATTATCAGACTTAACACATTGTCACGGTGTCCATTGTGATGTCTCTAGTGCTTTCTTTCTCCCACTCTTGGAGTCTGGCACTTTGGGATTCGCCTCAGTGAAGAAAGATGTTGGTCATCTCTGTGTGTGGCTGATCTCAGTGCAACTCGCAGTAGTCTGGCTAGTGTGCTCTCTTGCTCTTCTACATGTGTCATTTAAAAAAAAATGAAAGAAACAAACCATGTTTGTTCCCTTTGCAGTTGGCTGCTGAACAGTTCAAGAAAACCAGTCTCCATGTGGCTAAGAGTGTTTTGAACAACAGACATATAGTGAAGATGCTGGAAAAATACCTCAAGGTTAGGAGTCAGTGGATGGGAAAAGCTTTTGAAATGGAGAATGAACTATGAGTGTGGAACTTTATCTTGAGTGCAGTATTTAGCATTTCTGAGTTTTTTAAAGAATTGAGGGATACTGGAATGTATCAGGCTTGGGAATTCCATCACTGGATTTTCTGAGATACTGTGCTTGCCTGAAAACTCTGGGTATGGTTCTGCTTGATTAATCTGTTCAATAATGTTGGCTCTCACCCTGAGAAACCTTGACTATCCATAAAATACTGAGCAAATGATGGTGAAATGCTTTAGGGTAGGTAATTGTCCTAGAAAGAAGCTGAAAAGAGGTCTTGGTGGCAGATCCAACTGACAGTGAGATGGAGGTTCAAGGCAAAGGTAAGAGCCAGAGGTGCCACAGTTACTGAACCATGGTGACAGGAGCAGAGTAATAAAAAGTCCCTGAGAGAATGCCTGGGAGAGAAGTTGGAAAAGCCCCTAGTTCCTCCTTGGGAAGCCCATTTTGCTAAATGCACAGCACCATGACTTCAACATTTGAACCTGGCAGCTAAGCTCCAGCATAGCCTGGCTAGATAGGACACGTTTCTTTCCTCTTCTGTATTAAATGCTTCAGTATTTGACAATTTATTATGTCCTTTAAAGGGACCAACTCTAAATATAGCAGGTTTTCGAATAATACTTGGTTCAATGTCATTTCATTATAATGTTGATGAGGTATCACAGGAACTTAACTCTTGCTTATATCGATTAGCCTGTGTTAAATTGTTTTAGTTATATATTGTTTATCTACAGTTCCAAGAACCTGTTGATGACATTAAGTGAGGACTTACTATAACCAGTTTAATAACCATGGCTGGTCAGTGTTTTACCTGTGGCCTAAACAGATTTAGTCTCCAGAGTAAGCTGTACGTTTAATTACCATATTTTAAAAACATATTTTCTAATCTGGTAATGATGATAATTTAGTTTCCTTTCTCTGAAGTAGAGACAGTATGTTTGTGAGAAGTTTGGCTTCTTAGAAGGTCAGACTTTGATTTAACCCCTGACTGATGTTTAATAGCTGTGTGACCTCTGGCAAATTACTGACCTTTGAGTCTCATTTCCTTATCTTGAAAATGGGGATAATCCTCATGCCAGGGCTCTGAGCATGAATGAAACTAAAATTTAAAGAACCCTTGCCCTGGCCTTGTGTGACTCAGTTGGAACACTGTCCATAACCAAAAGGTTGCAGGTTCAATTCCTGGTAAGGGCACTATGGGAGGCATCCCACGGATGTTTCTCTCTCTTCCTTCCTCTGTAGAGACAATGAACAAATGTCGGGTGAGAATAAATTGAAGTTTAATGATCTTCCTGTTTGGAGAATTTTTTTTTTTTAATTTGGTTTAGATATTAAGTCTTCTTGAACATTTTCTCATGGTTATATGCTTGAATAAAACATACAAAATTGTTCTGGTGAAGCTTTTCAGAGATGTCTTTTTTGAATCTATAGGCTCTGAGAACCTGTAGGATTGACTTACCTGGTGCATTTTAACGTATTTCTCTTGTTGACTCTGCCCATCATGAAAACGCAAGCTCCCAGCAACCTGGGCCTCCTTCCATCTTTCATTTGGACACTTCTTTAGACTATACTGACCTGTGTTTCTTCTTGGTCAGGGTGAAGACCCTTTCACCAATGAAGCTGTTGATCCAGAGACCGAAGGAGATGACAACTTAGGAGGTGAGGATAAGGAAGAGACACCAGAGGAGGTGGCCGCAGAAGTTTTAGATGAGGTGATTACAGCAGCAGTGAGCACAGTAGAGGGAGGAAGAGTGCCCCCTCCAAAAAGTCTTGAAATGATGGCTGAAGTGGAAGGCCCTATGGACATGGCAGAAGCCAGTAGTGAACAGCCACTGGAAGCAGATACGCACTGTGAAATGGCATCTGAGAAGGAGAACAGTGAAGCAGAGGCTGCAGGTGAAGCTACCCAGGCTGCTGATGCTGCAGGAGAAGCAGAGGCAGAAAGTACCACAGCAGTCGCTGTTCCTGCCCCTGCTGCCATGGAAGCTGAAGTGGAGCAAACTGATGCGGAGGCCAAAGATGTTATTTCCACAGAATGATCCTCCTCTCCCGGTTTCAAGGGATGTATTATATGATGCATTGCTCTTTCTTCTTTGGTTTATAAGCAGTACTAGGTTGTGTGTACTGGAATATGCTGAAAACTTGTTTTGGTAAAGAAACCCAGCCATTTCCTTGAGAAAAGGTACCTCACAGGCTTGTCTTATAGAATTATATGGCTTTCTGCCTTAGTTTGAAGGCTGCAGAAGTATTGTACATTCCCCCAAGCAGGTGTGCTCTCTCTACACTGCAGTTGGAATAATAAAATTTGGGTAATTAGATTTTGATGATGCTTTGCTTGTTAATACAGCCACTGATTGAATGCCCTTCCATCATCATCATCATCATCATCATCATCATCATCCATATGATGATGATGTCTGGGAGTAGTTCATTATAGGATATATCTTGCCTTATGAAGTTTTTTTTAAGTTTCAAGAATTTGCTTTGGCATCAGTTTTCAACCTCTTCATTAGCAATGTGCTGAAGGGTGTGTGATCCTCCTGAGATGTAGCAGAATGTTGTTAATACATCATGCTGGTTCTGTCACATCAGTGAACTCTCAAAGGCCTGGTGAATCTGACACAACTTCACTGGAAACACACCTAGTTGCCTCTCAAGGACGAAGACACTGCTTAGGGAGTTGTTTTCCAATCTTTCATCCTTGGTGATCACCTTCAGAATTTCTCTCACGTGTTCCACCTCTGCATTACTTCAGGGTTTTCTCTTTAAATTGAATTACTTTCTCTAAAATATATTTAAAAAGAAAACTTGATGTCAGTCCCATGAATGGACAAACCAATATAAGTTGCCACAGGTAAGACACTATCTGTAAAAACTTAATGGAATAAAAACTTATTTTAGATAAGTACTCTGGAGGTTTCTGAGTCTGTGAGAAAAGAAAGATAGCATGTGTCACAGCATAGCAAGCACCAGTTATATGTTCATATAATCAGAAGAAATGGAAAAGACTTCCCTTTTGAAATGATATTGCTGCGACTGTTTACCTATAAACTTCTGAACTGTCACTCTTACAGAAGTATTTGGCCAATAGGAAATTATTTATAAAAGGGTAGTAAAAATAGTTGACGAGCATCTACTGTGTACCAGGTGCTAATTCATGATAATAAGATGGGCACTACTTGGAGTCTTATTGGAGATGTGAGGTGAATATTTATGAAAAAATTCAACATTAGAGCCAAAAATAAACTCAATAAGCAAGAAACTGGCACTTCTGAATTGTTTGCTCATCATTCCTTAGTACTGTATAAATGTGGCTTAATTGCAGGTTCAGCATGCCCTTTGAAGTTTATTCTCTTGAGGTAAAGATATCTGAAAAATGACAAAACTATGAAATTATTCTGTTTTTCTTTTAAAGCAATCCAAGGGCTATCATTAAAGCTGTCTAAATTTCAGTTAGGTTATTCCACATACACCCCTACCTTCACCCAGTGTGAAATGATGCCAATCATTTTATTCCTAGAGGTAGGTTGAACGAGGCCATCATTCTCCAAGATGGGGAGTAACTACTGGGGTGCACAAAGGAATGTCCTTATGTTTCCTGAGATGACTGGGGCAAATTGCAAGCTTTCTCATTGGGAACTCATATCAGTTATTTCCCAATTATAGACTCGTGAGGGAGAGGTTAAGGAACTTTAAGGGTCACATAGAAAATGTAGGGATATTCAATACACAGATCTGTGAAATGCCAATGGCCATGGATTTTACATAGAGCACCTTTATTTAAAAAAGCAAAGCAAAAAATATTTTAGGAATGGCAGCCTAATTACAGCTTAATGTAATCATGCTGGCCTGTGTGATTTCATTTGAATTTTTATGAAATTAATAAAATTGCAAAAGGAGAAACAAATGTAATAAACAGCCCTGGCTGCTGTGGCTCAGCGACTTGAGCGCTGTCCTGTGAACTGAAAGGTGACTGATTCCCAGTTAGGGCACATGCCCAAGTTGCAGACCATATCCTTGGTTGGGAGGGTGTGTGAGGCAACCAGCTGATGTTTCTCACACAGTGTTTCTCTCGCTCTTTCTCCCTCCCACTTTCTGTGAAAATAAAACATTTTAAATGTAATGAGCAAAGTACCCGTTCAAGAGTATGTATCATTAGTATTAACTTCAAAATTAGATTTTTGAACCATAAAAAAAATCATTGCCACTGCCTGAACCTGGCTGAAAGTGGTCCCTGCTCACCAGAAGAATTCTAACACAGTAGAGTTCAAGTAGAACTTTAGAATTAACGGAAGTGAGTAGAAGACCCTTTTGGCGTTTTATTATTATTTTTTAAGGTCACTGATTTTTTTAGGTTTTTTATTTTTAAGATTTTAGAGAGGGGAAGGGAGCAAGTCAGAGAAGAAGAAAAGCATCAATGTATAGTTCCCTTTCCACCTGCCTCTAGCCATGGACTTGGCTGGGGAATCAAATCAGTGACTTTTGGGTTCGCAGGCTGGTACCTTATCCACTGTGCCATCAGCCAGGGCTATTTATTATTTTTAGAGGAGAAGGGAAAGAGGGAGAGACATCCATGTATGGTTGCCTTTCACCTGCCTTCAGCTACAGACCTGGCTGGAGACCTGGCTTGCAACCTGGTTATGTGCCCTTGCTGGGAATCGAACCGATTTTTGGTTTCGTAGGCTGGCACCTTATCCACTGTGCCACCAGCCAGGGCTAGCATTTTGTTTTGTTTTGTTTTGTTTTTTCATTTTGTTTTTTCAAGGAGCTTTTTTGGGGGGACTCAAACATGGGTATGGGGTAGGGAGAACCTATGGCTGTGGCTTTGCACTCATTTAACACTGATGGCTCTGATAATTAAAGTATTGAGCTACTTTTCCTTCATCTTATACAAGGACACTGAGGCCTAATTCGGTTTTTGCAGTCAGATTTAATAGTGTATCTTCTCTCAAAACTATCTGGTGAGTGTACATTATACTTCATACAAATGATATAATTTTGGGGGAAAATATGGGTTAGGGGGCATTCAATCCATTTTCATGGGGCTGGTTTTCAGAATTGTTAATAAACGCTTGGAATGTTGAGAGTGGTTTGTAAGCCCTGGCGGTGTGGCTCAGTAGATTAAGATCCATCTGTGAACTGAAGAGTTACCAGTTTGATTCCCACTTGGGGTACATGCCTTGGGTTAGGGCCAGGTACCCCAACTGGGAATCAGTTGTATGTGAAAGACAACCAGTCTCTTTCACAACAAGGTTCCTCTTTCTTTAATAAAACCTTTTTTAAAAAGTGGTTTGAAGACCTGTCTGATGGCTCAGTGGATAGGTGCCAGCCTGCAGACCCAAAGGTCGCTGGTTCAATTCCCAGCCAGGGCATGTAACCAGGTTGCAAACCAGGTCTCCAGTCAGGTCTGTGACTGGAGGCAAGTGAAACGCAACCATACATTGATGTCTCTCTCCCTCTCTGCCTCTCTCCCTTCCCCTCTTTCTAAAAATAATTAAATAAAATCTTAAAAAAAAAAAAATTTACGTAAAATGAGCTATTAACCATTTTAAAGTGGATGATGCAGTGATATTCGGTACACTCACAATGTGGTGCAACCCCATCACCTGTAACTGGTACATTTTCCTTACCCTAAAAGGAAACCCTTACTCCTTAGTAGTCATGCCCCCTCCCCTTCCCCCATGCCCTAACAGCCACTAATCCACTTTCTGCCTCTGAATATATTGTGGATACATCCTATAAAGGGAGCCATATAATACATGACCTTTTCAGTCTGGTTTTGTTCATTAAACATGTTTTTGAGGTTCCTCCATGTTGTATCCTGTATCAGTACTTCATTTCTTTTTATGGCTGAATAATAATACATTGTATGTATATACTACATTTGTTTACCCAGTCATCCAATAATAGACATTTGAGTTGCTTCCACCTTTTGACTATTAGGAACAATGCTGCTAGGAACATTCTTGAACAAGTTATTTGAGTAACTTCTCAGTTCTTTTTGGTATATACCAAGGAGTGGAATTACTGGGTCACACAGTAATTCTGTTTAAATTTTTGAGAAACCATTAAACTTCCACAACAGCTGCTCATTTTACATTCTCATCAACAATGTACAAGGGTTCCAATTTCCCCACTTCCTTACTAATAGTTATATTCCATTTTTAATAAGATTTTATTTATTTTTAGAGAGGGGAAGGGAGGGAGAAAGAGGGAAAGAAGCATTCACTAGTTTGCCTCTTGCATGTCCCCAGCTAGGGACCTGGCCCACATCCCAGGCATGTGCCCTAACCAGGTATTGAACCAGCAACATTTTGATTTGTGGGACAACATCCAAACTACAGAACCACACAAGTCAGATCTATTTTTCATTTTTTTTTTTGATTCTGGCCATTTTAGTGGATATAAAACAGTAGTTTTGATTTGCATTTCCCTAATGGTTAATGATGTTTGATATCCCTTCATGTGCTTGTTCGTCATTATTCTATCTTTGGAGAAATGTCAATTCAAGTTCTTTGCTTGCTTTTTAGATTTTATTTTTAGAGAGGGAGAAAAACATCAATGTGTGGTTGCCTCTCGCACACCCCCCAACTGGGGGCCCGGTCTACAACTCAGGCACGTGCCCTGACTGGGAATCGAACTGGCAACCCTTTAGTTCACAGGCCAGGGCTCAATACACTGAGCCACACCAGCCAGGGCTGCCTGTATTTTAATTGGGTTGCTTTTTTGCTAAGTTGTAGGAGCTCTTTATATATTGTATTATAAATTACTTACCAGATGTGATTTGCAGACTTTTTCTTATTGTCTGGGTTGTATTTTCACTCCCTTCATAATAACCTTTGATGTTAAAAAAATTTTTTTAATCAAGTCAATTTCTTTTTTGTTACTTGTATTTTGGTGTCATACGTGGGAAATCAGTACCAAATCTAAGGTCATGACAATTTACCTCTATATTTTCTTCAAAGAGTTGTATGATTTTTAACTCATAATTTTATGATCTATTTTGAGTTAATTTTTGTATAGTGTGTGAGATAAGGGTCCAGTTTCATTCTATGAGTATTCCAGGTGGAGATCCAGTTGCCCCAGCATCATTTGTTGAAGAAACTGTTCCTTTCTCATTGAATGGCTGTGGCACTCTTGTCAGCAAAAGACAGTTGACTCTAACTACCTGGGTTTATTTCTGGACTCTCAATTTTATTCTATTTATGCCTGGGTTCTATGTATCTGTCTTTATGCCAGTATAATATTGTAACTTTGTAGTAACATTTGTAATGGGGATGTATGAATCCTTCAACTTTATTCTTCTTTATCAAGATTATTTTGGTTATTCTGCATCTGTTAAATTTCCACATTAGTATTAGGATCAGCCTATCAATTTCTACAAAGAAGCCAGCTAGTAGTCAGATAAAAATTATGTTAGGTCAATAGATCATTTGGGTACTGCCATCTTTACAGTATTAAGGTACAATATTCAGACTCATGAACCCAGTTGTTTTTCCACTTACTCATCTTCTTTAATGTCTTTAAGCAGTGTTTTGCAGTTTCCAGCGTTTCTGCTGAAACCTGTACTTACGTTAAATTTACTCCCAGCCCTGGTTGGTAGCACAGTGGATAAGGTGCTGGCCTGCGAACCCAAAGGTTGCAGGTTTGATTCCCCAGCCAGGGCACATAACCAGGTTGCAAACCAGGTCTCCAGTCAGGTCTGTGGCTGGAGGGAGGTGAAACGCAACCATACATTGATGTCTCTCTCTCTCTCTCTCTCTGCCTCTTTCCCTTCCCCTCTTTCTAAAAATAATGAAATAAAACTTTAAATAAATAAATAAATAAATAAATTTACTCCTAAGTGTTTTGGTCTTTAGATGCTATTGAAATTGGACTTGTTTCTTAATTTCTTTTTGGGGTTGTTCATTGCTAGTGTATAGAAAGAAATATAGCTGCTCTTACCTGGACAGACATGCAGAGAGATGCACCATGTGTGTGTGTCTCTCTCTCTCTCATCTCTCACCCTTCCTCTGTCCCAGATGGATGTGCAGACAGGGACTCGTTTGCTGCCCTGGATGGACCCATAGACGGACACATGGCCTGAGAACTCACCTGGTCTGAGGAAGAGGGGAGCAAAGCAGGAAGGGAGACATGCAGCTTGCACAGAAACAGGGAATTACCTGTGGTATAAGAGTTGGGGGAGTGAGCACAGGATACTCCCTTAATTGGGTATAGCAGCTGCTGGAAACTGAATTAATGACTGGAATGCTAAGCTGCGAACTATTGTGTTTCTGAAAGATGGTATCTTTTCCTTGTCTGTTTTAAAGCTGGCCTAATAGGGCAGGACTGTGCATTTTGGATGTTTTTAAAGGGAGTGAGATTTAATGGCAATTGCACCTTTAATTTTTATAACCCTGAAATAAACAAAATACCTTTCCTTTTCACCAAAAAAAGAAAAAAAGAAAGAAATACAGCTGATTTTTGTGTGTGATCTTATATTCTGCAACTTTGCTGAATTTTTAAAAATAGGTCTCATAGTTTTTTAGTGGATCCTTTAAGATTTCCCAAGTATCAGATCATGTCATCTGTAAATAGTGATTGTTTTACTTCTGACTTTCTTATACAGATACCTTTTATTTTTCTTGCCTGATGGCTTTGGCTAGAATTTCCAGGACAATGCTGGCATTCTTTTAACATTACTTTCTTTTTTTCTTCCTCACCTGAGGATATGGTTTTCTTTTGTTTATGTGTTTGCTCTTTTAAGAGAGAGAGGAAGGGAAAGAAAGAGAGAAACATCAATCAGTTCCTGTACACATCCTGACCTAGGATCAAACCTACAACCTAGGCATGTGCCCTGCCTGACCAGGAATTGAATCTATAGCCTTTTGGTGTATAGAATGATGCTCTATCCAACTGAGCCTTCTGCCCAGGGTGTAACATTTCTTTTTAAGTTATTTATATTCTCAGTAATCTTTTTCCTAACTGTGAATTCCATTGTTTACATGGAAGACCATTTGTGTATGTTCTTGCAAATATTCTAATTCCAGCCAATCCAGATAAGTTGGATTCCTTGACTAAAGAACATAAAGTAGATAAAGTCTCCTTTTGTGACCTAAATTTATGAATCACAGGTCAAGTTGGGTATTTAGTGCTTATAAGGCTCAGGCACTATGGGTGCAAGTATCACATATTTGCTTAGTAACCTTTCCAAATACACCAACTCAGGACGACAACTTAACCTACCTGGGGATTTTGGCTTCTCATATTCTTTTTAAAAATTGGGAGCATTTCTCTAAATAGAAGTGAAGATAGAGAACTCACAAATGCATCACAAATTTTCTTTATTTGCTGCCATAAAATTCTTTCTGAAAAAATTCCTCTTTAGATATAACCCCCAAGGGCCAAAGAGTAACTTTCGGGTAACTGATTGTGTAAATTGTCTACTACAATGGTTCCCATAAGGAAAACTAGCTTCCTTAGAGAGACCTAAGTGTCTAATTCCTTCCCATTGAAGGACAGTGAGAATAACAACACTGATTGTCTGAAATGAACTAAGACCACAATTTCCCTCAGTGTTTGAAATATACTTTGTCTAGCTCAGCAATGGCAAAACCAAAGAAAGCTAAGGGAATATTCTCCAAGAAGAAAGAAATGGCTTGTCACTTCACCTCAATAAAGTTGACATACAAGGTCTGTCCCGAAAGTATCGAACCAATGTCAATATAATTAAAAGTTTGCACAGCTGATACTTTTGGGACAGACTTCGTTGGTCTTGCCTAGGGAAAGGGACTATTTGGTCCCAGCATGTATGTTAATAGTTATCTACTGCTTAACGAATTACTCCAAAAATCAGTGGCTTAAAATAAAAACATTATTTCACAATGTCTGGGAGTCAGGAATCCAAGGAGCAGTTTATCAGTGTAAGAATTGTAAGACTGTAATCAAAGTGTTGGCCAAGGCTGTGTTCTCATCTGAAGGCGTGACTATGGAAGAATCTCCTTTTATAACAATATAAAAGTCTGGTGGTTGTTACCAGAATGTACTTACCTGAAGGTGTTGTTTTGAGGGCTTTAACTCCTTGCTGGCTATTGACTAACTAGAAGCCACCCTAAGTTTCTTGCCATATGGTTCTCTCCTATAAGGTAACTTGCTTTGTCAAAATGTGCAAGCTGAAAAGGAAAGAGTCCAACTAGATTAAAGTCAGTCTTTTTAATGCAA
The DNA here is from genome assembly GCA_004026585.1 of Noctilio leporinus. NCBI lineage: Eukaryota > Metazoa > Chordata > Mammalia > Chiroptera > Noctilionidae > Noctilio > Noctilio leporinus. The sequence goes on along the minus strand of PVIW01003425.1, from coordinate 82,313 downwards.
TCAAGAAAGTTTTAATCACTCTTTCATTAGCAGCAAGTCTCTAGGTCCAGCCCATACTCAAGGGAAGATTACAAAAGTCGAAATTCTAGGAGATGGGGATCTCTTGGGAGCCCTCTTTGAAAGGTGCCTACCACATAATACTAGTATAAATCTAGGTATAGATGCTAAGAGCTTGCTTCATCAGTCCTTGCTGAAATAAGTATCCTTCCCCAAAATAGGCTGGTTTCAAATATAGTGAAAAATCTATCAAGGCAAGAAACCCTTCCTTACTCAGCCAATGCTACAGATAATTTTTTAAAAGATTTTATTTATTATTTCCAGAGAGAGGGGAAGGGAGAGAGTCAGAGAGGGAGAGAAACATCAATGTATGGTTGCCTTTCACCTGCTGGAGACATGGGTTACAACTTTGTTCTGTGCCCTGGCTAGGGAATCAAAACAGCGACCTTTGGGTTTACAGGTCTGTGCCTTATCCACTGAACCACCAGCCAGAGCACCACAGAGAATTTTTTAGCAGCCTGAGGACCCTCACTTGGCCAACTGCCATTCATTCTGATGCTGTGATGATTCCAAAAGGCCTGGAACCTATGAGATCATTGGTGGCTCATGATCAAAATTTTACCAGTAACATTTTTCATGTATAACCCTAGGCTTTCAAATCAGTCTTTTGTGTGAATCTTAAACTAGATGATAGTTTACAGTGCTGCTCATTTCCTGGTGATACTGAAACATTCAGAAGTTTGTCTACTTTAAATTCTCTAAACTTTTCTATTCACTTCTCATAGATACTGTTTTCTTTTTCTTTTTTCTTTTTTTTTAAAGATTTTATTTCATTATTTCTAGAAAGAGGGAAAGGGAGAGAGGCAGAAAAGGAGAGAGACATCAATGTATGGTTGCCTTTCACCTGACTCCAGCCACAGACCTGACTGGAGACCTGGTTTGCAACCTTTGTTATGTGCCCTGGCTGGGGAATCGAACCTGTGACCTTTGGGTTCGCAGGCCGGCGCCTTACCCACTGTGCTACCAGCCAGGGCCCAGATACTGTTTTCCTTCTATGTAAGATTCATTTTTTCTCCTTAAAAATTGAAATGTATTTCAAAAATATGCATAAAACCTAGGTATAGTAAATAATTACAAAGCTAATGCATAATCAAGCAGCAGAACAATTTTTCATTCAAGATTATAAAGTGCTAGAGACCTGCTGTACAACATGTGCTTAGTTAACAATATTGCACACTTAAAAACTAAATTTTGAGCATTGGCTGGTGTAGCTCATTTGATTGGGCATCATCCCACAAAGTGAAAGGTTGTGGTTCAATTCCTAGTCAGGGCACATGCCTGGGCTGCAGGTTCAGTTCCTGGTTGGGGTATGTACAAGAAGAAACTACAGGATGTTTCTCCCCCTCTTTTTCTCCCTCCCTTTCCTTTTCTCTAAAACAATAACAACAACAAAGAACCTAAATTTTGAAGAATGAAAAGAAATCTGATATATCTCAGAAACTCACCACCCCCACCAACTCTCCTCATCCCTTCCTGATCGCCTTCAGGTAACCAGTGGTGTAATTACATGCTTGTTTTTCTTGTTTTACTTACTTAAAAGCTTCAGTCTATTTTTGAAATCTAGATAAAAAAGAGGTGATCACAGATGTATGTATATCTTGCTTCTCTGGTTTCCCATTATGATTTTAGATTCATTTGTCTTGTGTGTTGTGTGTGGCTGTGGTTTGTTCATTTTCATTATGTTATCATGTATTCATTCTACCATGAATGGACATTCAGGTTGTTTTCAGTATAGGCTCTTAGGAACAATGCTATTTTTTTTTTAAGTTCTCACCTAAGGGTATGTTTATTGATGAGAGAGAAAAAGACAGAGAAAGAAACACATCCATTTGAGAGAGAAACATTTGTAGGTTGCTTCCTATACACGCTCTCACTGTAGAATGTATGTATAACACAAAGAGTGAACCCTAATGTAAACTATGGATTTTAGTTAATAATAATGTATCAATATTGGCTCATCACCTGTAACAAATGTACCACACTATACAAGATATTACTAATGAGGGAATTAGGAGAGGGGAAGTGAGGGGTATATGGAAACTCTACTTTCCACTCAATTTAAATATGTCTAGAACTGCTTTAAAAATCTATTAGTTATTAGCCCTGGCCAGTGGCACAGTGGATAAGGTGGTGACCTGCGAACTCAAAAGTTGCTGGTTCAATTCCCAGGCAGGGCAACATAACCAGGTTGCAAGCCAGGTCTCCAGCCAGGTCTGTAGCTGGAGGCAGGTGAAAGGCAACCATACATTGATGTCTCTCTCCCTCTCTGCCTCTCTCCCTTCCCCTCTCTCTGAAAAATAATAACTAAAATCTTTAAAAAAATAAAATCTATTAATTAAAAAAAAAAAACCCTGCAAGCAGAATAGCTTCTGTATGTTAAAGAAATTTCCATTTCTCTAGACTTTAGAGTCTAGAGCAGTGATCATCAAACCACTGCCTATAGTGGACTGCTATCTGTTTTTGTACAGTTAAGAATGATTTTTGGAAAAAATCAGAAGAATAGTATTTTGTGATTTCTAAAATTTACATGAAGACTAAATTGTAGTACCCATAAAGTTTTACTGGAACACAGCCTCTCCATTGCTTACATATTAACTATGGTTGCTTTTGTGCTACAATGGCAGTGCTACAGAGTGGCAATGTTATAGAGGTTGTATGGCCTACAAAATCTAAAATACTGACCACTTCTCTCTTTACAGAAAAAAAAATAGTCAATTCCTTGGCTAAAGGAAAGATGTTGGCAATCTTCATGGATCAGGAGTTCTGAATTCTAAACTCTAAATGTGTGATCTTGGGTGAATCACTCACCATCTCTAGGACCAAACTATAAATTTCAGAATATAACCTCGTGGGCAAGTTATCATTGAAAAGTGGGCCTGAGTTCAGACCATAACAAATCAAATATCCCCTAGCTTTTCCAAAAGCTACATCATGCTATATAGATGTAGTCTTGCTTTTATATACACTACGTGTATATAATTTTTAACCTGGAAACATCCTGGCAAGTATGAAAACAAAATGATAAATGTATAAGAATCATTGTAATTCTGATAATTATTATGAAAAAACTGGAAATGAATTAAATGTACATAATAGAAAAAATAAATTATTATATATTCAATGTTATCTTCAAGTTATCTTCTATTTAGTCAGATCTCCAAGTATCCATATGGAATAATTTCAAAGATGTTTTAACTGAAAAAAGCACGTTACAAATTAACAGGTACAGAATGACCCCTTTGTTTGTTTCTTTATTGATTATGCTGTTACATTTGTCCCAATTTCTTTTGCCTTTGCTCCCTTCTGCCCAGCACCCACCTCCCTCCAGCAATCTCACCCCACTTAGTTCACGTCCATGGGTCATACGTGTAAGTTCTATGGCTTTACCTTTTCCTGTACTATTCTTTTTTTATTTTTTAAAGATTTTATTTATTATTTTTCAGAGCGAGGGGGAGAGAGACAGAAAGGAAGAGAAACATCAATGTACGGTTGTCTTTCATCTGTCTCTAGCTATGTACCTGGCTGGAGACCTGGCTTGCAACCTGGTTATGTGCCCTGGCTGGGAATTGAACCAGCAACCTTTGGGTTTGCAGGCCGGCACCTTATCCACTGTGCCACCAGCCAGGGCTCTGGCTACTTTTTGAAAAAGTATATTTTATTGATTATACTGTTACATGGATAATGCAACAAAACAACTGTGGGAAAGGGCAGCTTAAAATGAAAATTCTGGTTTCCTTTAACAAAAAAGTTATTATTCCATATTTACTTAGCCCTGTGTACCTTCTTATTCTTTTTCCATTTCCATCTTTTGCAAATTGCCCAGCATGAAATATTAGGAGCCAGAAAATATTCGCAAGTTTCAATATTCTGTAATACAGAATTAGGAGTTTACTAATAGACCAATTACTATCACTGTCTTTATTTTTTATACTTAATAATGGTATATCATGCTTTGCTAAAATAAAGGGTAAAATTAAGTCTGTATTGTGCCCAGGACTCATCAATGATTTGTGATTGCCCTTGGTGAAGAGTGAGTAAACACTGTAAGAGACAAAACTGTTGACTACTATCCTAGCATAGCAATATGTTCTGAAAGAAGGAGCCATCAAGAAATTTTTTTATTTTTAAATCTTATTTATTTCTAGAGAGAAGGGAAAGGAGAGAGAAAGAAAGGAAGAGAAACATCAATATATGAGAGATACATGGACTGGTTGCCTCTTGCCCCGACCCAGGCACGTGCCCTGACTGGGAATCAAACCAGCGATTGTTTTGGTCTGCAGGCCAGCGCTTAATCCACTGAGGCACACCAGCCAGGGCAAGAAATTTTTTAATTACCTAGAATATTTAGAATAACTTGACTCTGCTCTTTTTAAAAGGTGGGACTACACCGGCCTGCAAACCCAAAGGTCGCTGGTTCGATTCCCAGCCAGGGCAACATAATCAGGTTGCAAGCCAGGTCTCCAGCCAGGTCTGTAGCTGGAGGCAGGTGAAAGGCAACCATACATTGCTGTCTCTCTCCCTCTCTGCCTCTCTCCCTTCCCCTCTCGCTAAAAAATAATAAATAAAATCTTTTAAAATAATTTTAAAAATTATAAATAAATGGTGGGATTAAAAATGCCAACAGTAAAGAGCAAAAGGTAAATGAGATGTTTCCACTTTGAAAAATTTCACAGTATCATCATTTTAAGCTGCAAGTAATTTAGAACTAATTTCCTCATTTAATGGAGCCAATTTGTAATCTGAGTCTTAAGGACCAGAAAGAGGTTAGCTGAGTAACAAATGGAAGGAGGGTGCCCTAGGCCCAAATCCAGTACCTTCCAGTCTTTATTTACATTTTAGGGAAGAAAGATGTCACCTATGTCTTGTTTGTAGCCCCCTCATCTCTTTCCCTCACCTTAGTGCCAGCACCCCCTTTGCGTATCTCTTGCCAACTTCTTCCACACCCTTCAGGCTCCTCTTAGGGGAGGGATGCCTCTGCCATCAGTCTTCCAGGTCTGTGGAGACCAGGACCAATAAAATGGTGTTGGTCCAATCAAGATGCTATAAAGTATATAAAATAAAGTGGAGTCAGTCATGTCAACCAAAATCGCTGTCAGCCATGACACTTTGGTTCATGAGGGAAACCTAACTCAGAGCAGACACATCGGACAAGGAGACACCCTTGAGCTATCTGCCCACATGGTCAGAGCAGACATGTCTGTCAAGGACAAACAGCTAAGATATCTGCACATGTGATCAGAATGGCCATGTCTGCAGAGCAGGACCACCCACAGATAGGCTCCTGGGGAAATTCCACTCTTGCCAGCTGGGTGTCAAGCCATGTACCACCCACAGGTTCCTGGACAAATTCCACACTTGGCATCAGGGGTGCCAAGACATTTATCGAAGACCCAGAAGGGTGGAGTACACCGCTTTCAAGGTATAAGGGAGGCAGGTTCCAGACCGCTGCTGAGACAGCTGAGCTTGACACACCAGAGTACTGCTCCATGCCACACTGATCTCCCTTGGCATTGGCCACCGGTGGCTCTGCCCTGCTGGACTGGGGACTTTGTCTGCCCTGCTGCCCATCTCGTTTTGAACAGCCTTCCTTGCAAGAGCTGACAACTACTTTGCCCATCGTTCTGCTTCCCGGAGCTGCAGACAGAGACATTGGGACTCGGGTTTGTTATCCCCCATTGATTGCTCTGTGTGTGTTATATTTCTCTTAGATCGTTAGCGTGTGAGTAGGATAGGTATGTGTGTTGACATTTTACTTTGAGTGAACCTACATTCAATAAAAACTGAGTGAATAGCATAATCACTGTGTGTGACCCTGGTCTATTCCTTGGAGCTGCTGGGCTGACTTACACGAAAGGCTGTATCACGAACATACACTCCTGACATGGTCTCTCCTCACCGACCTTCCTCTTCGAGGGCCCATCATCAAATATTTCTGAAATTCTGGACGTTCCCCTTGGCCTTCTGATCTTTTCCCTGAAGCGCAGTCTTCCCTCGGTCCCCTCCCTCAGTCTAAACCGGGTCTCAAAAGCCTCTGCCGTGGTCTCCGTAGTCCCCTCCCTCCATCTAAGGAGTCCCCTTACTCTGTTGGTAGAATACTGCCCCGCCCGGCCTTCGCCTAGCGTACTTACTTTCCAACAGCTTACTCCCCAGAGCTTGCGCGCGCCAGCACGGTCTGCGGGCGTGCGCACGCCGGGCGGAGGGGACGCTAGGCCGCGCGCGCAACTTGCGCGGTGACGTCAGTGCGCTGGCGGCGGCGGCGGCGGTAGCAGCAGCAGGGCTGTTTGTTCTGCTCTCCCGCAGCCGAGTAGCCGTAGCTGTGGCTGCGACGGCGGCGGCTGCCGGCAGTGCTCGCCGGCGAGCGCGGCTTGTGAGCGCGACGTGGAGGCGGGCGCGACGGGCGGGCCCGGGCGCCGCATAGCAGTCGGAGGAGGAGGTTGCGGCGGCCGGCGGGGGCGGCGTGCGGCCTAGTGTCTCAGGTGAGGGACGGTGCCCTTTGGAGAGACGGGCGGCGCGAGGTGGCCAGCAACTACTCGCAGCGCAGGCCGCGTCACCTGCATTGCGTAATGGGACTGGTGCGCCAGCTCCGACGCCATCGGCGCGGCGCGAGGGTGGGGAGGCCGGGGCGACACGGGCTCGGGCCTGCGGGCCTCCGGAGTCCCGCGCCACCCTCTTACCCTGGGGTTGCCTGCGCCGTTGGCGTTGGGACATGCGGCCTCTCCATTGCCTGGTCGTTGGCACTGACGCCGCCGGGCTTGGGCCGGCAAGCGAGGCGGGGGCGCAGACGAGGGGCGCGGGTACCGCGGCGGGGCGGGCGACCGGGGGCGGGCAGGGGGGCGGGCCGAGGCGCCCGGCACTTCCTGCCGCCGCCATTTTGTCAAGTGAGGAGGAGGAGGAGGAAGCGGCCGTTGCAGGGCCAGCGGCGCGCCCGGATCGGGTAAGTCAGAACCCGAGGTGGTTGCCGCGGCGCCGCTGTCTCCAGGGCAGGCTCGACCTCAGCCAGGCCGTTCACGTGGGCCGGTCCCGGCGCGCTCTTTCCCCGCCCCGGCGCCTTGATCCTTCTTCCTGTGCTGGGGCAGCGCGCCCCCGCCCCCATTTCCTCACCTTTCCAAGTGTCCCTGAAGCTGGATGGAAAACACGGTTGTTCTCCAGGAGGAGTGCGGCGGGTTTTATCCAACTATTCGCAACCTGGCGCCTCTCGCTGGGCGCTTTGTTTTGCTTGGTCGGTGCTCGCTTGACGTCCTTGTCTCGGCCTCGGCCCTTTGCGGTGTTGTGCGGGGTGGTGGTTTAGGGTGGGGATGTGATGGAGTTGTGATTCAGCGAAATAAAATTACCCCCGCCAACGGAAATAGCCCAGCTTTACCCGACTTAAGAGGCCCCCAAGGTCTGGCCTTGGGCGAAGATGGGGAATCCCATTTCGGTGTAGTGGACAGTGTTCAGGCCGTTGGATGAGTCATGTGCTTTTGCTGAGTGGTTGGCTGACCTCCCTTCTATTCAGGACCAGACAGTGTTTTTTGAGCTGTTTTTATTTAGTCGTTTACTCATGTAATGTTTTGTGCAACCTGGTAGGGTTTATGGTCTTGGTCCTTGGGTTCATTTTTTACTTGTGTGTTTGATGTAAGAAGTGACCCTTTGGATAAAGTCAGTACCTCATGAGAATTGAAGTGTCTCTGCTTGCTTTTGAGTGGGCTCTAGTTGATCGTGTTTACCAAAATCAAGTCTCTGCACCTCTAAGCCAGGGACTCTGCAGTTGGGAGATTTTCATGAAGGAGGCTGCCAAGTTCCTTCAATTGTGAGTCCTTGGAAGTTGCAAAGGAAGTACTTATTCTATAGGATTTGTGAAGATGATTTCAATTTTAAGAAGGTTTGAATGGCGCAGTTTATGACCTTGCCAGTAATTTAATAAACCGTTCCTTTCTTTTTAATTTGGCTAGGGATTATCTTTTCAGCAAGGCATTGTGGATACCTAACCCCTTCTCCCCAAAAGCTTCAACGTGGGGCATACAGAACTCTCACAGATGGTTTCCATTGACCAAGTGGAGAAGAAAAAGACTGATCTGAAACAATGCATCCCCTATTATCCACCATAATATGTTCCCTTTATCTTGGTAGGAAACATAGTATCCAAGGGCTCAAGCTGTGGAGTAAATGTCTTAGACTTTGTTTCCAAAAGTTATCTTTTTGAGCCAGTTGTGATCTATGTACTAAATTGCACTTTTGCTTTTAGATGTAGGGAATATTTTTGTGTTACATGGTTCAGGTTATTGAATGCCTTGAGAGTTGATTCTAGAGGGAGATTGGAGTCTTCTTATTTTCTTAATATAAAGCAAAAAACATTTTGTTACCCAGTGATTTGAAAACTCCGGACCATGTGCCGGCCTTCGAACCCAAAGGACACTTTCAATTCCCAGTCAGGGCACATAACCAGGTTGCAAGCCAGGTTTCCAACCAGGTCCGTAGCTGGAGGCAGGTGAAAGGCAACCATACACTTGATGTTTCTCTTCCTTTTTTCCTCCCTCCCTGCCTTTCTTTCTGAAAATAATGAATAAAATATTAAAAACAGAAAGAAAACTCTGGGCTGTTCCATGCACTGTCATTGTCAATTATATGCATGTAAATTGTTTGAATGTTTTATTTTGAATAAACTTGTGATTGTGTTTGTCTTTGTTCTTGGCAAATCTACGAAAAGGAAAGAAAAGATTGTCATTGAACACTGCTACTAACATCTCATAAACTCGTGATTTGGGGTGTTTACAAAAGACTGGACATTCACATTTGCAAAGTGAGGAATGTAGGGATTCCTTGCTGATGCTGACATTTAGTTCATAAGATTTGAGCTTGTAAAAACAATTTTCTTTTTCTTTTTACTAGACTGTAAGTTCCATGAGGACCAGGCTTTCTTTGTTTGCTTCCCTTTGCCTATTTTATATTTACTCTTGTATCCTCATGCCTAGAAGAGCACCTAAAATACTCTGAATAAACTGGCAAGGTGATTGAGCAAGAATTTGGCATGTACATAATACAAACTGTAAATAACTCCTCTTAAGTTAATAACTATTGTTAACAGGGGACATAATTGGTCAGTAGTGATTTACAAGGAATGTGAATTTTAATTAAGATAACATTACGTTCCCTAGATATTGCAATAGATTTAGTTAATAACGTGCTTCTGTGCACTGTCTACTGTTTCTTTCCCATTCTGTAATTTGAAATGTGGTGAGTGGGTTTAGGCTGTGATTCTGCACTGACCTGGGGAAATGTTTTAAGGGGGACATAAAATGCATAAAAATTAAGAGGTATGGGTAGCATTTTTTAATGTGAATCTCATGTTGTCAATAAAACGGTATTTTAAAGATCACTGAATAGTTTCTTAATTAACATCCTGACTTCACATGTATGTGATTGTCCAGTCCATCTCTACATTTAGTTCCTGAGGTCTTACTATGAACAAGAAAAGACAAAAAGATATTAATACTGTACAATGATGCTTTTTGTACATATATTCATTATTGTGTTCATTCTCCAAGCACTTACTGAATATAAACTATATAATGGCTTTACTTAACTATAATTTACTCATGATATAGCTCACCAATTAAAGTGAATAATTCAGGATTTGCCTATTTGGTATATTTCAAAAATCATACACCACATAATTTTGTGTGCGACTGCTTCCACTCAGTATAACATTTTCAAAGTTTGCACTGTAGCATTAATTGGTATTTTATACCTTTTATGGCTGGATGATGTTATATGACTACCACATTTTATCTAACAGTGGGTAGATACTTGGTTTTCCACTTTTTGGCTATTATGAATAGTGCTGCTGTGAATGTTCATGTACAAGTTTTTGTGTGGACATACTCATTTCTCTTGGGTGGATGCCTAAGAGCGGAATTGCTGGGTCATGGCAACTAACATTTTGAGGCTATGCAGTGACTTTTTTTTTTCCTTATTATTTTTTTAATCCTCATCCAAGGATTTTTTTTTCTTTTTCTTTTTCTTTTTCATTGTTTTTGGAGAGAAATATTGATTGGTTGCCTCATGTACGTGCCTGGATCAGGAATCGAACCCACAGCCTTTTGGTTACATAATAATGGTGCAGTCATTGAGCTATAGCTCATTTTGAGACTATGCAGTGACCTACCTTTTTTTTTTTTTTTTTTTTTTTTTTTTTTTTTTTTTTTTTTTTTTTTTTTTTTTTTTTTTTTTTTTTTTTTTTTTTTTTTTTTTTTTTTTTTTTTTT
>PVIW01003425.1:0-71913 GCA_004026585.1 Noctilio leporinus | reverse complement strand
GTTTGCAGGCCAGTACTTAATCCACTGAGCCATACCACCCAGGACCACAATGACCTTTTTTAACAGCATTGATTTTCCTGGTGCTTTTACAGAGGGGTTAAAAGAAAAGCTAAATGGAATATGGTGTAGCCACTTAAAAGTATGAGGAAATGAAAGTGCAGGGATGTTAGCATGTTGACATGTAGTACAGTTTGTGTGGTTTGATTCCCATTTTCTTTTAAGATATTTACTTTCAGGGAGGGAGAAAGAAAGGGAGAGAAACAGCAACAGCAGTGTGCAAGAGAGACAGGAATCTCTTGCTTCTTGCATACCTCCAACCAGGTATCCTGCCCCAACCCAGGCATGTGTCCTGAGCAGGAATTGAACCAGTGACCCACACCAGTCAGGACACTATTTGGTTTTTTTGATTGTACATTGTTAGAGAACAGTTTAAAGTGTTAATAATGCACCCCAAATTTGTACTCCTATTGTAGTAAAAGGTAATTTTAAAAACAAATTTTTAGCAGAAAGAAAGAAGGAACTTCCAAACCTTTGCAACAACATGGATGGAACCGCAGAGTATTATGCTTAGTGAAATAAGCCAGTCAGTGAAGGACAAATACCATATGATCTCACCCATTACAGGACAATAATGAAGAAAACAAGCAAAACAGAACCAAATATATGAATACAGTGAATAGGCCTTCAGTGGTCAGGGGGAAGGGGGTTGGGGGAGGGGGGAGGCAGAGGCAAGGAAGGGGAGCACTTTAGACAAGAACCTAGTATGAAGGAACCATGGACATGGACAACAGGTGAGATTGACTTTGGGGGGAATGGGTGGGTGGGGAAGAGGACAGAGGGGAGCAAAAAGGAGATGGATATAATACAATAAAATTTAAAAAACAAACAAATTTTTCCTTTAAATAGGCTTTAGGTGATTCAACTTGATTAAACTGCATCCATAGTTCCAGTATAAATCATGGATGATTTTAAGAAATAAGAATGAGTCCAGTGTCATAGTTAGAGCAAAGCAGCCATCTGTCTTTTTTTTTTTTTTGGTCTGTTTCTTGATTAAACTCTGAAAGGGAATAGCACTGGTTGGTCTACATTTGAAAATGAGACTGTAAGGTGTTTTGTTTTGTTTAAACAAAAGTGCGTGGTCATTTTAAAGAATTTTGAAAATACAGAATGTTAAGGGTGACATTAAATGTTAAATATCTCTTAAACCCACTTTCATTTCAGTCTTTCTATATATGAATAACGAAACTGGATTGTACTCTTTAAGTTTAAAAAAAAAAAACTACATTGTGAACATTTCCAAAATGCTGTTTTAAATGGTTGCCTAATGTTCTAACATATGAACATGCTGTAGTTTGACTCCACTAATTTTGCACGTGATTTTTAAGTTCTCCCTCTTTTTTCATGTCTAGAGCAGGAAATTGCTAGACCAAAGGGTATGCATTTTTGAAAACTTGATACAGATTAGTTTTTTAGGAAAGTTCCGTGAATTTCCATTTCTAATCACAACTTCATAGTGTCTTATTTGTAAGAGTGGAGTTTTTAACATTTCCTTTCCATAGATAGTAGTCGTGTAAAAACAAAATGTCGTCCTGAGTTTGTTTTGAGAAGCAGAAGTGTCTCAGGATCTTGCTCTTTGACCTTTCTATTCCCTCCTGCCCAGAGCTGGACTTTGTTTCCTGAATTCCTGATCCTATGCTAGCAATCCAGTGTTATCTGAACATTGTGACAGGTGAGGGCTTGAGTGGCCTCTTGATTACTATACCTGTCTCATTTTTTCCTGGCCTGGTCCAAAAACTGATAACCACCAGATAGACCCCAATTTGAACCCTGGCCCTGCTATTTGCTCTATGGCCTTCCAACTGTTTCTTTTTCTTTTTTTTTAAAGATTTTATTTATTATTTTTAGAGAGAGGAAGAGAGGGAGAGAAACATCAATGTATGGTTGCCTTTCACCTGCCTCCAACTATGGACTTGTCTTGCAACCTGGTTATGTGCCCTGTCTGGGAACCGAACCAGCAGCCTTTGTGTTCGCAGGCCGGCACCAATCCATTGAGCCATCAGCCAGGGCCCCAACTATTTCTTAACTTTCCCTAAACTTCATTTATGAATTTTCAATTGAAGGTAAAGTGAGGATGTGCCCTCTCAAGGTTTGCTATTTATGTGCTGTCATCGACCATTGCCAAGTAGATTAGGCACCTGGGTAAGACTGGAGCAGCCTGAGGACTAGGAAAATGTACCAGCTGACATGTAACACCATGATCCTCCATGGTACCTTTCAGACAATCCCCATGTGTTTCTTCTCTCCAAGTAAGCTGTGAGCAGGGGACCATTGGAGGAGGTTGTTTAAAGGGGGGGGGGGGGATCCTTAGGATCCTGGCTGAAGCATTTGAGGAAATGATCAAGCAGGAAAAGATCAGTCAGTGTATCCTCAAACATAAACTGTCACTGTTCTGTTTCATTAAAACCTGGTTACCTGGACAAAGGCAATGGCTCAAAGTTGCTGATGTCCCAAAGTTTTTCCAGAGTGTAAGCATAGCATCCTTTCATAACTTCCCTGCCTCTTTTGCTCAAATTTAAATTGTTGACAGCTGGCCTTGGTGAAAGGATTCTGGTCTTGAAGGTGGTGTCCCAAGTCAGAGCCTTCCTGCAAGGGATGGAAGGGGAGTTCCTGGTTGGGAGATTGAGGTTCTGCTAATGGACTTTGGGGCTTTGACCAGAAGAACCAGTCTGTGCGAGTCCCAGTACTAGGTGCTGTTAAGTTCCAAGCTCATGTGGAATGCCTTTTGTGTTCAATCCAATTGGAGAATATAATGTCTTACAGATGATTGGTCAAATGAGTCTTTAACTGAAGTTAAAGAGCACTTGAATGGCTCTGGCTGGGTGGCTCAAGTTGGTTGACGTATTGTCCTGTACACTAAAAGGATGTGGTTTCAATTCCCAGTCAGGATACACACCTCTCTTGTGGGTTCTCTCTCTGTTCAGGGCATGTTCAAGGAAGCAACCTATTGATGTTTCTTTCTCTTTTCCTTTCCTTTGTCAAATCAATAAACATATTTTCAGGTGAGGATTTTTTTTTAAGTGCTCCAATACACATTTCATGCCTTCTGACTTGTAACATAAGTCAGATTTCTCTTACTTTTTATTTACATTTTAAAAAGGTTTTATTCATTATTTTTAGAGAGAGGGGAAAGGGGAGGGAAGAAGAAAGGGAGAGAAATGGCAATGAATGGTTGCCTTTCACCAGCCTCCAGCTGGGGACCTGACCGGAGACCTGGCTTGCATCCTGGGTATGTGCCCTGATTGGGAATCGAACCAGGAACACTGGTTTGCAGGCTCGTGCTCAATCCACTGAGCTACACCAGCCAGGGGGGATTTCTGTCTTTCAAAAAAGTAATATTATTATTTTTTAAGAGTTTATTTTTAGAGGGAAAGGGAGAGAGGGAGGGAGATATCCATGTGTGGTTGCCTTTCACCTGCCTCCAGCCACAGACCTGGCTGGAGACCTGGCTTCCAACCTGATTATGTGCGCTGGCTGGGAATCGAACCAATGATCTTTGGGTTTGAAGGCTGGAGCATGTCCACTGTGCCATCAGCCAGGGCCTTCCCCAAATTATTATTATTATTTTTTTTAGATTTTATTTATTATTTCCAGAGAGAGGGGAAGGAGGAGAGGCAAAGAGAGACATCAGTGTAAGGTTGCCTTTCACCTGCCTTCAGCCATGGAACTGGCTGGAGACCTGGCTTGCCAACCTGGTTATGTGCCCTGGCTGGAAATCGAACCAGTGACTTTTGGGTTTGCAGGCAGGCGCCTTATCCACTGAGCCACCAGCCAGACCCAAAATTATTTTTATTATTATTTTAAAAGATTTAGCCTTTTCTTTTTTTTTTTTTTTTTTTTTTTGAGATTTTATTATTTTCAGAGAGAGGGGAAGGGAGAGAAACCGAGAGGGAGAGAGACATCAGTGTGTGGTTGCCAACACCTGGCTCCAGCTGTGGACCTGGCTGGAGACCTGGCTTGCAACCTGTATGTGCCCTGGCTGGGGAGTCAAACCAGCAACCTTTGGGTTTGCAGGCTGGTGCCTTTATTTTTTCTTTTTAGAGAGAATGGAAGGGAGGGCAACAGGGGAGAAGCATTGATTAGTTACCTCCCACATGTCCCCAACTGGGAACTTGGCCCACAACCCAGCCTTGTTCCCCAACCAGGAGTCGAAAGGGTAACCTTTTGATTCACAAGCGGACACTCAATCCACCAAGCTACACCAACCCAAATAAAGATTTCTTTGGTTATAGGCTATTCTGTGATCTTTTTTTTGACAAGTGTTGGGCCTAGGCTGAACTGTGTATTGGAGAGGGGAAACTATGAAGTCAATTGTCAGGTTTCAGTCCCAGCCTAACCCCTTTCTGGCTTTGACCTCAGGCAAGTTACATAATTCCTAAATCTCAGTTTCATTATCTGTAAAATGGGTTCGCTGTGCTGGGGGAGGAGATGTTTCACATCTTTATTATGTTTAGGTTGGGGGAGTGAGGGGAGTGTTTATCTTGACTGTGTTCTGGTGGGGAGCAGGGAGTGCTTGCTTTGCACTGCCTGAAGGGCTTTGAGAAAAACTGTCTAGGCTTCACTTTGCCTGTGGTCACCTTCCTGGTCTTGTCCCCTTAAGGCTGAAACTTGTTGTTTATTCCTAGTTGCTGTTAGGTCCACAGACAGTGGAACACTGTTGAAGAAGTGCCAGGAAAGAGGTGTTGAGCTTGGTATTGTGCAATTTCCCAGAACAGGAATTAGTAATTCTTGGGTCTTTGTAGGTAGGTAATGACACATTTATGCCATGGCTAAATTGTCATTTGAGATTTTGTTTCGTATAAGAAGAAAGAGTGGGATAAGTTTGGGGATTTTTACATTTGAAACACTTTCCACTGTGTTTGAGGAAACACATATTTTATGGGAGCAGGTTGTTATTGTGAGGGTTGAAGCAGGAGAACTGCATGGAGCAGGGAACCTGCCAGTGCAGAGGGGAGCTGAGGATGGGGGCAGTAGGTACACAGCATACCTGCCTTGGACCAGGTACATATCTTCCATTTGTCATATGTGAAATGGGATTATAGATTTGGGCTCCAAGAACAATGACCAGAATCTAGATTTTTAAAAAAGATTTTATTTATTATTTTTCAGAGAGAGGGGAAGGGAGAGAAATATCAATGTATGGTTGCTTTTCACCTGCCTCCAGCTACAGATCTAGTTGGAGACCTGGTTTGCAATCTGGTTATGTGCCCTGGCTGGGAATCAAACCAGTGACCTTTGGGTTCGCAGGCAGGCGCCTTATCCACTAATTTTTTAAAATCAGTTGCATTATTTACTGTATTAATTTATTTTCAGGGAGAGGAGAAGAGAGAGAGAAAAAGAGGGAAAGAAACATGGATGTGTGATAAATACATCCATTGTTTTTGTCTTGCATGCCCCCACCTGGGGACCTGGCCCACAACCCAAGCATGTGCTTTGACTGGGAATTGGATCTGCAACCTTTAGGTTCACAGTCTGGCTTTCAATCCACTGAGCCATACCAGCCGAGGCAGAATCTAGATTTTAAGAGAAAGTAATTCTTAATTTATTATCTGTGGTTTTCAAACTGTGGGTAATGAAACATATTAAGTAGGTTGCAATCTCTGTGTAGGGAAAAAAAGGAAATGTCAAAGGGTGTCACCTACTCAATTGTATTTTATAAAACTTTGATTTTATGTATTACGTATGTGACAATGTATTTTTTATTGTAGGTCATGTCAGCATGTGAAGCAACATTATTTTAGATAGGACTTAATGGTAACTGGGCACCTTGACTCCTCACCCCCCATCTTTCTGGCTGTTTTGTGATCTTCATCACTTGCTCTAGGGTGACCTTTCTGGGTGTGCTTTCTAGTAGCAGGTAAACTGCCTTGATCTTTAGTTTCTTTTCTTCCTTGTACCCACTGCTTGCTAGAAGCTCTGTAGGAAATGGGGGTGATGTGGTAAAGCTGAGGAAGCATGTAGTGGTGAAGATTGTCAGTAAGTAGTTTGCAATAGGCAAAACAAATAATATCAAGAAGTGTGTGTGTGTGTACAAAAGGCAAGCTACTTGTGTTCTGTAGTCTTAGATACTGTCCTCCAACTTTTTAATTTAAGATGTCTCATATAAATAACAAACATAAAACTACTTACAGCAAGAGAAATTTGTTGGTTCATGTGTCAGGAAGTCTGGAGAGAGACTCAGGTGCAGCTCAATGTAGAGCATCCAATAGGGACATAAGAACGTGTTCTCAAACTGTCATATCCTGACCTCAAAGTCAAAAATGAACCTTCCCCCTGGCTGGTGACACAGTGGATAAGGCGCCAGCCTGCGAACTCAAAGGTTGCTGGTTCAATTCCCAGCCAGGGCACATAACCAGGTTGGCAAGCCAGGTCTCCAGCCAGTTCTGTAGCTAGAGGCAGGTGAAAGGCAACCATACACAGATGTCTCTCTCCCTTTCTCTAAAAATAATAAAATCTTTAAAAAAAAAAAAAAAATGAATCTTCCCAGGTAGTGCTCTCTGATGGCAGGAGACTGGCTGAAATCATTTCCCATCCCTGGTCATGTGTAGGAGGAATGCTGAACAACCTTGCTGAAAACATGGCATCTATAGGCTATCTCTGCCCCTTGCTCGCTTGCCCAAAGTAGTAGCTCCAGCAACATCTTGCTCATTATTATGAGGCATGCTAGGTGGGATACTTTTGTTGAATTATTGTTTGTACTTGGAGCAGAGAGTACCCCCTAACTTAAAGCAGAACTTTTGAATGGCTGGAGTTAATTTTCCATGCTAAGGTGATAAACTAGAATTAGTTGAAAATCAGTTTCGAATTACTTAGTTACTCAAGAAGAGGGTTAAGTGGATACAGTTAAGGATGTATATATTTCTCATCCTATGGTAGAAGAAAAAATTTAAGACATGGTTTATTGTACCAGATCCCAGGGAACAGAGGGAGGTGCTATGGGAGTGCTGGGAGGAGTCAAGCCAAGTCTCAAGAGTCTCATGGTTCTGTGAGAGTGCTCTGGCCAAAAGTGAGAAGGCCCAGTTTGGCTAGAAAAACAACCCTAGAGGAAGGTTAGATGAGCTTAGACCATCTAGGAAGCACAGGGCAAGACTTGGATAAGACTCCAGATAGATAAATTTCAGTAAACATTTACATAAATGAAATTGTAATGGAGAACATTTCAGTAGACTGGATTTATCTTTGTCCATGCCTGCAAAAAGTAAACTATCATCATTTTGCCATTTCTATAAATTCAAGTAAGCTGTTTCTGTACTTGAGTTCTTGTAAAGTTTGCTGTTTGGCATTCCTCTAGTATTACAGAAAGCTACTCAGATTTCCGTAATCAAAAACAAGTGTTAAGCATTGCTGGAGTAGTCATTTTCCTACAGTTCTTGCTGTTGGCTTTATTCAGTCCTTTAAGGGGCTCAAAATAATAGAAGGTCCAGTAACCAAGGGGGAGACTTGCCCTTCTCTCTAAAGCATTGATTCTTAATTTGAGGGAAAGTTCGAGGTCTCTTTGAGGATGTGATAGATGCTGTGAATTCTTTCTTCAGAAAAATACATATGTGTGAGCATTGAACAGTTGGGGTAGGGGGTGGTTAGAACTCTAAACCCCACCCAAGGTTCATGTACTAAAATGAATTAACTGGGTTTTACTTCAAGAATGAGATTTTTTAAATTGATTTTCAGAGAGAGGAAGACTGTTGTTGCACTTACTTATGCATTGATTGATTATTGTATGTACCCTGACCAGGAAACAAACCCACAGCCTTGGCCCTATTGGGATGGGGCTCTACCCAACTGAACTACCCAGCCAGGGCTGAGAAATTTCTTATGTTAATTAAAAGGCTCTTGAGCCCTGACTAGTGCAGGTCCGTGTATTGAGCAAACTGCCTGCAAACCAAAGAGTACATACCTAGGTTGTAGATCAGGTCCCCAGTTGGGGGTGCGTAAGAGGCAACCACACATTAATGTTTTTCTCCCTCTCTCTCTCTATCTCTAAAAATAAATGAATAAAATCTTTTAAAAAAAATTTTAAAGGCTCTTGATGGTCTTGAAGACTTCCCTTTTTGCATGCACCCTGCTTTTTCAGATATTTGCAGATTTACGAAGCAGAAATAATGCAGAGCACCCATTTTGTTTTGTCCTTATAAAAATCCTTTAGAGGTTTTTACAAAGCCCTCAAGTAACCTGTATGTCAGCAGTGGTGCGAACCTGCCCAGGGCCCCTGTGCACCACTTCCTCAGCTTGTTCTCTTTGCTGGATGTAAAGAATAATTAGTCTGCCAGAATAGGCTTACTGCAGTGGCTGCAGATGAAAAATGATTTGTGTTCTGGGGCTTTTCACTGAAGCTCCCACTGTTCTTAAAACACCCCAGGATTTAGTGTCAGGCTGGATGCTTTGCTACGGAAAGTAACCCAAAGGGTCACTAGCCAGCCTGATCATTTGGTGGTGTTGGATGTGGTGGATTTAAATTATGACTGTGGTTCCTCTGTGGCTTAGTACCTGCTCTCTGCAGTGGGACATTTATTCATCCACACCCTTGAACCTGCAGACTGAAGGAGACAGATTATTCTTAAGCATAATATTTTTATGCTTGGATTATGAACATGCTATACCAGTCCCCAAATCCCTGTCTGGTGAAAGAATAGAAAATACAATACCATACACTTGAATAATTCATGCTTCTATAATTAGGGGGTGGGGCATGTCAGAGAATGGAAAAGAACCATTACTTATAAGAATAGTGCATATTAAAAACTCTGGCTCCTTAAACAGTAGTGTAAATATTCAACTTGTATGTGCTAGGGGATATTTCCCCCATTCACTTACTGTTGGTGGTGGCTTTAATTGAACCCATTGCTCTGCTTAGTTAACTTCCGGTTTTGTTTTACTGCCATGACTTGTTACTTAAGCAATTTTCCCCTGCCATTAAGAGAAACAAGATAGTGTACATGAAAGAGTTTGGTTAAAAGTAGTATTATCCATGTTTTAATTTGTGATCATTAAACTTTTATTTGGCTTTCACTTTTAAAAATTTGCTAAGTAGCCCTGGTCGGTGGCCCAGTGGATAAGGCGTTGACCTGCAAACCCAAAGGTCACTGGTTCGATTCCCAGCCAGGGCACATAACCAGGCTGCAAGCCAGGTCTCCAACCAGGTCCATAGCTGGAGGCAGGTGAAAGGCAACCGTGCGTTGATGTCTCTCCCTCTCTGCCTCTCTCCCTTCCCCTCTCTAAAAATAATAAATAAAATTGTAAAAGAAATTAGTGAAGTTTTTAAAAGTTGTATGTATACAAATGCATCTCTGATTTCCTTTTTTTTTTTTTTTTTAAGATTTTATTGCTTTTAGAGAGACAGGTAGAAAGGGAGGAAGCGAGGGAGAGAAACATCAATGTATGGTTGCCTTTCACCTGCCTCCAGCTACAATCTGTTTGGAAACCTGGCTTGCAACCTGGTTATGTGCCCTGGCTGGGAATCGAACCAGCGACCTTTGCGTTTGCAGGCCAGGGCCTTATCCACTGCTCCACCAGCCAAGGCTCCTGATTTCCTTTTGACACTAGAAAACAATTGAGCTGACAGATGAGCTGTCTGGAAATAATATCACCTTCATGTTCCTCTATTTCAAGATAACATATATTTTTGTAATTCAGGAATGCAGTTTTAAATTACCAGTGTTGGAAGCCTTTTGAGTTGCAGCTTAGCTTGCCTCTTCTCAGTGAAATTCATTTCTCAGGTATCGGGTTTTTTTGCACTGAGTGCCCTGCAAGCATCGTTTTCTTGAACTTAGAAGAGCTGGGTACCCTCCCTTGTCTGTGGCCTTTTCTGCTTGCCTTCTGGAATCCCACATTGCTATTGTTCACCTTGAGACTGTGCTTCTCACTGATCATTGACTCCTTGTGAAAAACATCAAGGCTTTTAGCAAAAGTTGCCTGTCAGTAGACCTCACAGTAAAGGGTCACTACCTTTTCTGAATGGATATCTTCTTCTCCCCCCCCACCCCCCACGTTACTTAACTGCTTGCCTCTTCTGAATGGTGAGGTCTAACATGAGTCATTCTATTTTCTGTGTCAACCTTAATATTTGGAGCTGCAGCGTGGGTCATTTCTTCTTCATTGTGTTTCCCTCCCAATACTGGGAGCTTGAGCATTTGTTTATTATGATCATTCCATTTTGGTGAATATTTGAGTGATTATTGTGCACCAGGTGCTAGATTTCTAAGGCCCTATGTATTCGTTAAGTTCTCAGTATTTTGTCCTTTTTGCAAATAAGAAAGCTATGCCCAGATAGCTCAGTTGCTTGAGCAGGGTTAGAAGAGCTGGTAAGTGGCAGTGCCTGGCTCCAGAGCCCACATGCTCCTGACTTCTGCTCTGTGAGCTGTAGAAGGAGGGAATAGCCATATGCAGATACTTGGGATGGTACATAGTGAGCCAGAGGTAAACCTCAGAATTGCTCTCCAAGAAGTCAGGCCAGATGGTCTTGAAAGGAAGAGAGCCCTTCCATAGGAAAGGAGCTGGCATTTAGGCTGGTCCATCCATGAGGACAGCTGTTGCTTGCATGAAGACTTGGACAATTCTGCAAACAAGAACCTGTTTCTTGGAGACACTTGAAGAACAGGCAAGGATTGGTCAGGGAAGGTCATTACTCTGGCTGGGGAGATTTCCTTTTCATTAAATGTATTACCTGGCCCTGGCTGGTGGCAGAGTGGATAAGGCGAACCCTAAGGTCGCTGGTTCGATTCCCAGCCAGGGCACATAACCAGGTTGTAAGCCAGGTCTGTAGCTGGAGGTAGGTTAATGGCAACCATACATTGATGTTTCTCTCCCTCTCTGCCTCTCTCCCTTCCCCTCCCTCTGTAAACAATAAATTAAAAAAAAAAAAAATTTTTTTTTTGTAATGGTTTTCACTAGAACACCAAGCTATCTTGATTTGATTTCCCTTCCATTATTTATTTATTTATTTATTAAAGATTTTATTATTTTTTAGGGAGACGGGAAGGGAGATAGGAAGAGAGAGAGAGAAACATCAATGTATGGTTGCCTTTCACCTGCCTCCAGCTACGGACCTGGCTGGAGACCTGGCTTGCAACCTAGTTACGTTGCCCTGGCTGGGCATCAAACCAGCAACCTTCGGGTTCGCAGGCCGGCGCCTTATCCACTGTGCCACCACCCTTCCATTTTTTTGATAATCCAGTGAAGGTCTGTGAATATAGAAGAGGAAGTCAGTAGGCTGAAGTAGGTGTCATCTTTAGCCCAGGCACCCCAGACTTAAGTCCAGGATATGAATTAGATGATCTCTTAGAATTATGATGAGCCTCAGTCCTGAAGCACTTCTTACTGTAGGGTGAAATTGAGTTCCAGCTCATGAGAACTTATTTACCACTTCGGATTTCTTACTTAATTTCCTGCCTAAACTATCATGCTAAATTGGGTGATTGTGCCAGTGCAGGCAGGACTCACTAGGCAATCAGCCACTTGTGTGATACTCTGTATATGCAGTGAGGATTCAGTAGTAAGTAAAAGGTGTTTCCCATGTTTGTGTGCTGTGTACAACTAAAACATGACTGGAGGAGAGTGAGGCAATGTTCTTGGGATGCTCATCTCTCAATAGTGGGCAAAGACCCAAGTGCTAGGAAAGTGATGCAATTCATTTAACAAGTGTGCCCCAAAGAAACAGATTTTTGTTTTATTTTAATACTTTGATTTTGTTAAAATGACAATTGATCTCATTGAGTAATAAGAGTTTGGCTGTGAGTAGCTGTGAGAAAAATTCAAGAGGAAATGGTATAAGTATTTAGATAAGTTTTATGTAAAACTGAACTAGTAATCTAATGAGAGAGTGCATCATCAAAATACATAAGATTGATTGCAATGTCATTCTGCTGCTCTAAAACCCCGCTGCAGGTAGGATAAAACCAAACTCCAATTCTGGGTACTCCAGACCTATGGCTTCTGTGAAAGTACATTATTGCATTCCACGTCTTTGCTCTTTGCTTCTAGAATCCCCCCATCTCTCAGGGTCCAGTCTGGATCATACTTATTTTACAGTGGCCTGCCTAGTTTTAAAAGCAGTACTCTCCAGTGGAACTTACTGCAGTGATGGAAATATTAGGTTTTTTAGTTATCCCACATGGTAAATAAGCTCATGAAGGTGACTGGAAAATTCATGCCTGCTTTGACAGGTTTCAGGGAAGAGAGACTCAGCCTGAGGTGCCCTGATTGACATTGTCCTGTGTAGGCAAGTGGATGTGCAGTTCTGTGATGCAGGGGTGTGTCTAGCTAGGTTCTGGGGCTTTGCCAGGAAGGTGGGAGAGGTCACCCTGGGGCTATGGGGAGAGAGAAGGAAGAGGGGGCTAGGGCCAGCATTTAAGATAAAAAGATAATCATGGTCTGAATACTGATATATGTAGCTGGGAAAATGCCCCCTCTACCTCTCCCATAGGAGGTTGGAAATGGAGTTCCTGTAAGGGTCCTGGGCTTGAGAAAGCCAGGCCCTTTATGGGGTAAGTCAGGTGGAGAATTAGCAGTCATTGGGTAAGGGCTTTTTCTTAAAAATCATCCATCCTGGAATGAATTCCAGTTAGAGATAAGTACCATGATCTTAGCCTCTGCTCTAGAAAATTCTTCATCCCTGTAGAATTTACTTTTATCTGTCATCTTTCATTGCATTTGTTCCATATACTTCCCTCTCCCCCATTTTGTGAACAGAGCTTTGGAGGCAGGACTGGCCTGTTTGGCCCATTACCTTTGTGTACAGAGAAAGTGAATAAAGGTTTAAGTTGGGACTGCAGGCTGAGCTGTGATTCTAGAAGGTGCCAGTTTGTGGGTCAGCCTGGATTGAGTCAACTGAGGTGGATGAAGTCTGACAGTAGAGTTTATGCCAGTGGGCTGCAAGCTAGACACCACAGCCCATCTAATTTTGTAATCATGAAATGTGAAAACATTTAAAAAGTTAATGCTAAATCATGACATTCACTTAAAAAATTTTTTTTAAAGATTTTTATTATTTCCAGAGAGAGGGAGAGAAACATCAATGTATGGTTGCCTTTCACCTGCCTCCAGCTACTGACCTGGATGGAGACCTGGCTTGCAACCTGGTTATGTTTCTGGCTGGGAATCAAACCAGCAATCTTTGGGTTCACAGGCTGGCACCTATCCACTGAGCCACCAGCCAGGGCTTAAAAATACATATTTTTAAAAGATTTTATTCATTAATTTTTAGAGAGAAGGGCAGGGAGGGAAGGAGGTAGAAAGGGAAAGAAACATCAATCTATGTATGGTTGCCTTTCACCTGCTTCCAGCTGAGGACTTGGCTAGAAACCTAGCTTGGAGCCCTGTTACATGCCCTGGCTGGGAATTGAACCAGCGACCTTTGGGTTCACAGGACGACCCCAGTCCACTGAGCCACCAGCCAGGGCCGTGACATTTGCTTTTAATGATACGATTGATAGTGTTGAGTTCTTATTGTACTTCCTGTCTCATTTCATTTGTCCCTTATATAATCTCTCTGAGGATATTATCTCAGTTTTAGAGGTAAGGAATTTGTGTTGCAGCCATCTGCCTACTTTTTTTTTCCTTCTGGCTGAACACACAATATACAGGGTACATGTGATCAATTGGCAGAGTTTTAGTAAAATAACATACCACAAAAGTGTTGTATTTTGAAATAAAAATTTAAAAAGATTTTCTTATTTTAAGAGAGAGGGAAACGGAGAGAGTCAGAGAGGGAGAAGACACATCAATGTATGGTTGCCTTTCACATACCTCCAGCTACAGACCTGGCTGGAGACCTGGCTTGCAACGTGGTTATGTGTGCCCTGACTGGGAATCAAACCAGCAAGCTTTGGATTTGCAGGCCAGCACCTTATCCACTGTGCCACCAGCCAGGATCAAAATAAATTTATTCTTATGTGTAAATACATAAACATAGTCATTATTTTTTCTAATTGTTTAAAAAAGTCTCCATTTGCTTCCATTTGATTCCACTGACTTTGGAATCTTGAGCACACTTTAATTAACTTTTTTTAACCCATGGACATTATGTTTTTAGCCTTAGATTTAACAGCCTGTATTGGAATGAGGTGGTTTATTCACTTCTCTCTCACTAATGCTCCATATATAATAGTCTAAAGGATTTGTATCTGGTGAACTAGGTGGCCAGATTTCCTTTGACCAGAATGCAGGAACATTTACGCAGAGAAATTCTTGCACGTTTTTGGCGTTGTGTGCTGGTACACCATCTTGTTGGAAGATAAAATGATGTTCATTTGCGATTTGCTTCATCCGTGGTACAACTACTACTCTCAAAACATCAAGGTAAACATCCTGGATCTTCATTGATCTCCTGGGTTCTGTGTACATATCTGGATTATGCAATCCTTGTGTACCTTATGCATTTTCCTTGTTGGTGTGGTGACATCAGAATCAGCATCATGCACCTTCACGTTGTCAACTGTACTTAAAGGGATGTTAGTGAAGTCCGCAGTTGCCTTAGGAGTTCGCCCTGCACGCGCTCCAGAAATTATGGTTGTTCTAATATTGTATTCCTTTGACGTGATGGTGCTCTCAGAGTTTAATACCTTATATCTGAAACAATGATGTTAAATCATCACCTTAGAAACAGGTTTGCAAAATTAGGCCCTGGCTGGTGGCACACTGAATAAGGCACTGGCCTGCAAATCCAAAGGTCACTGGCTTGATTCCCCAGCCAGGGCATATGACCAGGTTGTAAGCCAGGTTGCAAGCCAAATCTCCAGCTAGGTCCATGGCTGGAGGCAGCTAAAAGGCAACCATACGTTGATGGTGCTCTCCCTCTCAGCTTCTCTCCCTTCTACTCTCTCTAAAAATAATAAAATCTATTTAAAAACAAAATAAGCACATGAAATAAGGAGATGCAAAGTTATTGCCAATTGTAAAATTTTGCACACCCTATATAATTTTACCTTAATTTTTTTTTTAAAGATTTTATTTTACTATTTTTAGAAAGAGGGGAAGGGAGAGAGGCAGAGAGGGAGAGAGACATCAATGTATGGTTGCTTTTCACCTGCCTCCAGCTACAGATCTGACTGGAGACCTGCCTTGCAATCTGGTTATGTGCATTTTAAAGTGTAGTGGTTTTAACTTATATGCATATCTTTGTGCAGTAGATCTGGAACATTTTTATCTTGCAAAATTGAAACTGTATCCATTGAACAACTCTCCTTTCCTCCTTCCTCAGCCCCTGGTTGCTACTGCTTCTGTTTCTAAGAGTTTGACAATTTTAGGTGCAGTAATATAAATGGAATCATGTAGTATTTGTCTTTTTGTGACTGGCATATTTAACTTAGTGTAGCATTTGCAGATTTGTGCCACTTTTGTGTAAGATTCATCCATGTTGTGGTAACCGTAGCTCACTTTCATCAAAGTGTGACTACATCACAATTTTTTTAGCTTGTTTTATTTTTTTTTAATTGATCTGCAGTTTTTTCTAGAGTCCAGCACCAGATCTTTATGGGTAATTGATTTTGCAAATAGCTTTCCCTAGTTGGGTGTCCCCCCTTCCTATTTTTAAGCATCTTTTGAGAAACAGAAGTTACTAACTTTAATGTAGGTGAATTTAAGGATTTTACTACTTTCTAAAAGTTGTACAATTTTACCCTGAGTCCATCAAGAAATAATTTTTTTGGTTCAGGGTGAGGAGTCAAGCAGCCTTTGCATCGCTGCAGGCTTTGTGACCTCAGATAAATGACTGATTTCTTCTAGCGTTAGTGTTCTCAGCTGCAACACTTGATCCTAATTCCTACTGTGTGCAAGTTTCTTGTGAAGTCAGAATACAGTATCTCAACACATGGAGCCCTGAGTTTAGCAGGCATTTAGTAATTGCTCCTTGGTCAGAGTCCAGCTGCATTCTCTAAGCATGTGGACACACAGAGAAAGTTGGCACTTAACTGGGAAAGTATCTCTAGTACGTTGCCTGCCAACTGTTACAGGCATTGTGGCCAGGCTGGGTTTGGCTGCTAAGTGAATCCCCCCAACAGGGCATTGGCAGCTTGGAAGATATTCAGCCGCATACAAAGCTTGCCTAGTGCAGACAAGTGCTCAGTCAGTCCTAGAGTTGATTGATGTGATATCTAATGCTTTCTAGAAACGATGGCTTCATCTCTGGTGCAGTCTTAAGGCTGAGTCCCGACACTTCTAAAAAGGAGCTTTGGGCCTAAAAAGGAGCTTGTTTAGTGACTACCAGTAACCACTTGGGCAGAGAGACAGGGTACATTCATGTTAGCAAATAGATGGCTGGGAATTTGGTGGTCCTTCGCATTCTTACCACAGTGTACATGTCTTCTGTGAACAACTCATGGAGGGGTATAATGGGCTGGGATTTTGTGGTGTGGTGTGGTGTAAAGATGTATGTGATCAGAGTAATGACCATGAAGAATGGGTGGACATTTCTTGATAAGCTCTGACTGGTCATGTCAGAGTTAGGGTTTTTGGTGGGCGCCTTTTCTAGTTGCATTCTCTGAGTGTTGTTGCTGACATTTTGGTCAAGAGTGTCATACGCCTTTTACAGAAGAGACCACTGAGCTAGGCATGTAATAATAAGACATCAAATGTTTGTCAATCCTCCTTCCTCATCCCCATCATGTCCACACTTGGAAAACTGGAAACATCTCAGTGTAAAGCAGCCAGGGAGTGGTTTGTCAGTCTTGCTTGGTCTTTCATGGTAGCTAGTGGCTGTCACATCAGTTAAAAGTGACAGAGAAGGTGTGTACATATGTTGTCCCATCAACACCAGACACAGAATATAGGGGAATATTGCTTATTATAAGTAACCTTGTGATCTTTTTCCTCCTTGTGGCTTTGTTGTATTTTGTTGTGATGGCAAATGTTTTACTTAGAAGACTTCAGGCAACAGGCAATAATGTCCTGTTTAGTGCTGCTTGTTTCTTCTGAACCCTTTAATTATTTAATTTTTAAAAGGAATTTATTATTTTTAGAGAGAGGGAAGGGAGAGAGGGAGAAAAACATCATTGTGTGATTGCCTTTCACCTGCCTTCAGCCATGGACCTGGCTGGAGACCTGGCTTGCAACCTGGTTATGTGCCCTGGCCAGAAATCAAACCAGCGACCTTTGGTTTCCCAGGCTGGCGCCTTATCCACTGTGCCTGCCATCAGCTAGGGCTTCTTCTGAACCCTTTAGAGGTGTACTGCCTGGATCATTTTCTTCTCAGGTATACTTTATTGGTGAGAAGTCTCTTTACCTTTCTCATCCTTGCATTGACAATAGCTTTACTGGCTTTGAATTCAATAAAAATATTGAGTGCTTGCTTCAGCAGCACATATACTAAAATTGGGGTGATACAGGGAAGATTAGCATGGCTCCTATGCAAGGATGACATGCAAATTCGTGAAGCATTCCATTAAAAATAAATAAATAAATAAATAAAGCCCTGGCTGGTAGCACAGTGAATAAGGCGCCAGCCTGCAAACCCAAAGGTCCCTGGTTCCATTCCCCAGACAGGACACATAACCAGGTTGCAAGCCAGGTCTCCAGCCAGGTCCATAGCTGGAGGCAGGTGAAAGGCAACCACACATAGATGCTTCTCCCTCTTTGCCCTCTCCCTTCCCCTCTCTCTAAAAAATAAAAATTATTAAAAATAGATTTATCAACTTCAGAAAAAACGTTTTTAAAAAGTGTTGTAATTGGTCTAAGGTTCTCTAGGAATAATTTAGTATGAAAAATTACATAGTAGCTTTGCTCACTCAGGATATAAGTTAGTTTTCACAAAAGAGTAACAAACTATCCTGTACATTAAATACTCTTGAAAATCTGTGTATGAACTTTTTCTCTGCTCTAAGCTAGGAATTGCCCCTCTTCCCCAATTATTGATGGGAATGCAGGAAATGCCACGTTCACTGAGCCACAAAGGCTTCTTTTTTTTTTTTTTAAGATTTTATTTACTGTTTTTATAGAGAGGGGAAGGGGGAGAGGGAGGGAGACATCAGTGTATGGTTGCCTTTCACCTGCCTCCAGCTATGGACCTGGCTGGAGACCTGGCTTGCAACCTGGTTATGTGCCCTGGCTGGGAATCAAACTAGCAGCCTTTGGGTTTGCAGTCCAGCACCTTACCCACTGTGCCACCAACCAGGGCGTCACAGAGGATTTTTTATTATTCCTGTAGGATTGTTTTTGCTACTTTGCTGTCTTAAGTGTAAAGCACAAGTCACAGAATGTGTTATTTACCTTGAACTAGTGCTTTTCTGAAGCACTATTAACAGTTGTTCAGCAGTATTTTCGTATCTGTGATTGAGCGACATCGAGCACTTTATAGATTGCTTGCACCATGGGTAAACCTGCTGATTCTTGGGACAGCCCTTAGTGTGGGACCTGTGAACCATTTTTCACAGGTGAGCTGAACCATATATCTGTTGCTGAAGGTCCCCCCAGATAAGCTTTGGAGCTTGGAATTCAGACCAAGCTATTTATATTTCTGCCTCTAGGTATGTCTCCACCTTCCCTGCCCAACACCAGTTCTGAGGTGGGTGGGACTCAAATATGGTTTCTTTGTTTATTCATTTTCTGAAGGTTATACGCTATAAAATTCACTCTTTAACAGATGTACCACCACAGTCAAGATACAGACAGCCTTCAAAATTCCCTTTGTTCCTCTTTATAATTAGCCCCTGCTTTACACGTGGGTTTATTTTATTGACTTGAGAGTGAGAGAATACCAATTTGTTGTCCGCTTTTTAATGCATTTATTGGTTGACTCTTGTGTGTGCCTTGACCAGGAATTGATGACACTCTAACCAACTGAAGTACCCGGCCAGGGCTCTTTCATTTTTCACACATGGATTTTTAAACAAGCTTCCCAAGTAGTTCTCTGTGTAGCAGAGATGAGAGTCACCACTTCAGAGCTCTCCAGAGCAGCAATTGAGTCATGTTTTCTGTTTGAGAGCCTTGGTGGATGAGCTGCCTGCTGTAGGGACAGAAAGATAGCATTGGAATGTTGTAGCATTGGTGTCTGCCGAGTGGCAGCTTGTTGCTGCAGCTTTGCTCTGGGAGAGGAAGGAAGAAGCATGAATGTCATGCCACAGAGTGTAGTCATACTGGGCCACCAAAGGAGTCATGGAAATGTGTCCCTAATCCTTGTGCTGCTTTACATCTGTCCCTAGTGTTCTGCCCAAGGCTAGGATAGCGCTCTGGCATCTGCTACTCAGCTGGGATTGGGCATAGTCTGGTTGTTCCAGGCCCTACCTGATGTCCCTTCATGGTACCCCCCACCAAGGGACTCTTGAGTTGATGACTGTATTATTGTGAAAGAATTAAGTGATTTTGTGAAAGCTTCAGAACTCTAAGGTGGAGGTCTTTTTGAAGTGGGGGAGCCCTCTGCCCATTTATGCATAATCACCTAATAAAGCACTTGGCCCTTCTGCTGCAAAAGACAGGAGCATTTGTTTCAAGTTAAGCAGTGCCAAGCCAGAGCCTCCTGCATTTGAGTGAACACATTTGCTCCCCAAAGTGTCCACATCTGCCAATGTGGTGCTTCATGACTAAGGGATAGCTCTGGACAGCACAAGAGGGCTATAGATACAATGCCTAGGGCACGACTTAAAAAGACAGCATCATGACCTAAGTGCTGGAATCCCAGGAGATTAGCATGGACTGCTTAGGAATCTCTTAGCATGGGACTTTTCTTTCTTTAGGTGTCAGCTGGAGTTGGACTGATTTGTGTTTTTAACTAGGGATGAATGATTTGGCATTCTTTCTGTTGAGCCAAATTTTTTATTTTAGGAAATAGATTGTTATAATTTTTCGTTAAAAAATGTTAAAGAGGCTGTATAGAAGCACTGTTACTGTTTTAAATCTTCACCCGAGGACATTTTTAATTGCTTTTTTAGAGAAGGGAGTGGGCATCAATTGGTTGCCATCATGGCTGCATCCAGAGAGGGATTCAAATTCATGACCTTTCTGTGAATGGGACAACACTGCAATCACCTGGCACACTGGCCAGGGCAGAAGTACTCCTTTATTGGGGGGGGGGTGGGGGGGTGGAGAAAGGACTCATTGGGTCTTTTACAGTAAGAATGTAAGGAAAGAATTTTGCAGTTTTTCTTGATACCTATTCAAGTTAACCACAGTCTTATACATACAGATTTTGCCAAGATTCAAACAAAAAACAAATATTTCATCAGCGCTTACAGTAAATATTTTTGTTTGTGGGCTTGCACCCATTTGTATATTTTGTAGAGCTCACCAATAAACCATTGCTTTAACATGAGCCTGCCATGGGCACCTGTGTAACCTTTTATCACAGTTGTCAGTTGCTGTGTAACCCAGTGTCTTGGCTGCCTGTCGTGTTGTGACTTGTAGGATTAGGGCACTGCTGGCTGTACAGAACTTCGTTAACGCTTCGCCTTTGCCTTGAAAATAAAATGGCCAAAATGCCTGAGATTGGGGTTGGGGACAGGGACAGACACAGGCACCCCTTCCTCACTGCTCTTGGGTACTTCTCTGCTGCTGTTACCATTTCATCCTTAATTTCCAAGTGAACCGGCTGCTTTCTGACTCTTATGTCATCATCTCCTGTGATGAGGGCTGGCCTTAGACAGGTGAAATGAGGACTCCTTGTTATAGCCCACATATGTACTCCTTTTATTTGCAGGTGGGACATCTCCCCCTAGACCTGACCCCAATGTAGAGGCAGATCCAAAAGATAGAATGTCATGCCTTAAAACAGTACACATGGAAAGTTCGTGAATTTGTCCAGTAGACAAAACAAAGGAGGGGACAGGAGTGTGTCAGACTTTAATGAGTCAGAGGCTTGAGAAGCAACTGAAGGTGGTGTACAAACTTGGTGAATACAGAGTGGAAGGGTTGGCTGTTAAGTGCTTTTGTCTTTGTATTTTGTACATTGCTTCTTGGTGAAGATGAGAGAGGAATACATTCCATTGATATTTTCTTAGTGACGGAAAAGAGAAAAGCTCTCAGAAGACTTAAGAATTATGAAAGAAACAATTTGGGAAGACCTTAGCAGTCTGCAGTCTGGTCAAGAGGAGGGCAGCAGTACTCTGGCCTTTCTGACATTTTAAGGTGCCATGACAGTAACGATGCAGGACCTAAGTGTTATTCTGTTGTTTTCTGTCAAACTAGCAAGATATAACTTGAGGGCTGCTACTATTTCACATTTTGAACTTACCTGTTTATGTGTGGGGAGGGGATGGAACTTTTTTCCCCCTCTTTTTTTCTACCATTTGTTAGAAATGGCGTATTTCTTTAGTCCTTGCTGAAACACAAGAGAGCTGTTACTGAATACAAAATTCCAATAGAAAAAGTTTCTCAGGCTGAGGTTCCTGTCCAAGGTCACATGGGTAGAATCTGAACTGAGGTCTGGCTAGCTCTGAAATAGTTTCACCTGAGGGGAGGGGGCAGTCACAGCCATCAGAGGCCACTTGCCACCAGAGAGATGCAAAGGCGGTTATGTGCTTAGAGAACTGGAGAGAAACATTTTGTTTTTTCCAAATCAGAGAAGCCTCTGTTAACACACCTTTGTTAAGTGGATTTTTTAGAAGATTGAGAATAAATTAGCTTGCCTCCCATCAGGCCCCTGGACTCGGATTTAAAGCTCTGCCATTGGGTTAAGTGCTGCTTCAGAAGCCAGTGCTTTGGTGTGTTTGGGAGGTCAGTGGACTGTGCATTGGGATACCCCTGCATCCTCATGCTATCCATTCAGCTCCCTGTTCACTTTAGCAGCCATGACATACTCTCTGCATTACTGCCATTAAAAATACTCTGGCAAGCTTCCTGACATGTCTGAGGGATTGGGAGGTCTGTGTCCCAGGCTTTGGGTTTTGCATGGCTAGTATTGTGGTTAGTTTCTGGCTTTGTTCAAATACTTACTGGAACCTTTGAATATGCCAAGCACTGACTGGAGCAATGGACTTTTGTGTATTAACGTTGTAGTCTGCAACCCTGCTATAATTCCAGGTGATGTTCTGTCAATTCTTGGGATTCTCTGAATAAAGGTTTTTTTTCTCCTTTTCCAATCTGTATCCCTTCCATTTCCTTTTTTTTTTTTTTTTTTAATGCATTGGTTAGTACTTCAGCAAGATGTTGAACAGGAGTGGTGAGGAAGAACATCTTTGCCTTGGTCTAGATCTTAGGGGGAAAGAAACTAGTTTATTAGCATTAAGTAGGTCCTGTGATTAGGGTAAGACAAAATCTGGCTATAGAACCTCAGACCTGGGGTCGGGGGCAGGGACTTAGGAAAGGACTCTTAAAGGAGAGGGGTTTGCCAGGATGGAGTGCTGTATAGGATGGAGTCAGGCAGGGAAAGCCTAATCTATTAAAAAGAAAGAAAACAAGTGTCATAATGGTGCAAGTGTGAACCATACTTGTAAGCATCTCTGTTAGAGTGGGAATCAGGCTAAAATCCTTTGGCTCCTGTCACGTGCTCAGTGCATTAAGGTGCCAGGGATACAGTCCTCATAAACAACAGACCACACATTACCTCCAGGCTGTGCTAGGAGTTCAGATGTGGTGTTAACTTCTTTCAGCAAGCTAATTATCTGGAGTGGACAGGCTTTGCCAAGGTTAAGATTTAACTGATGGTCTTATTTGTGAACCACTGTCCCTCTTCGTGGTTGTTCTAATTGGTAGCTGACTTGGAAACTCTAGACAGCACAAAGTAGTAATCATGGGATTGAGTGTTGAGGCAATTGGGGAAGTAATTTTATCTGAAAAAGAGTTTTTTCCCTGTTTTTGAAGGTCATTCTGTTCTTTGTTCTTTGAATGGCCTCTGGGGTCTGGGATAGCCTGCCCTACTATTCATTGCCCTTGACCGACTACCTTGCTACTTGAGTATACAGGACTCCAAACTCCAGGCTTCACCTCATACTGGCTCTCTGCATCTGGGAAATCTAGGATGTCAGCCAGGCCCTAGAGCCCCAGACTCTGAAGAGATCAGTGGTTCTGTTCATTCTGAATGAACCATGACGTATCCAGCCAACATTTACAGCATTCTCCCTGGGAACACAGCAGCAAAGTCCCAAAATTATCTTGATATACTTTAAGGGCATGAGTCTGCCCTAGGTTGCTTCTGGGATGTTAAGAAGACATCTGCAAAAATAGTAGAAAAGGGAAATTTTCTTTATCTGGAAATTAGCCCTGGAATTAGAGCTAATAAGCTTCAGTTGTCTTCAGTGCTAACAGCAGAATCCCATTGCACCATTTCTCTTTCCTGTCCCCTTGACTTCTGGACTAGAGAGAAAACTAATGAATCCAAGAAATCTCTCTATGAGAATGTTTTCCACTGGTCTGATGGAGATCACAGTGGGGTTGCCTAGTGTCTTGTCTGCCAGGTGTGTTTGTAGAGACCAGTAAGTCTCCTCCACTCTGAACTGCACCCCCAGGCCCTTTGCACCTCCAGGCCATTATCATTTACAGCTGCACAGATGCAATAGGAAGGAGAATGTACCACCTTGGTGTTTTCATTTGTGTTTAACCACACATTTACAGATGTGTATAGCTTCATGTTGTGAGAAAGTTACTGTGAATTATATTTGTATAAATTCCCAGACTTCTGGTATGTCCTGTCATGGCACCCCACTTCTTGATTATGCAGTAGATCACAGGCTTGCCTTGAATGTTAGAATAACCTGGGGAGCTTTGAAACTCCTCTAATACTTGGCCCATACCCCTGACCCTGTTTATTGGAATTTGTGGGATAGGGCCCAGACATCAGTATTTTTTAAGCTTTCCCAGGTGTTGCCAGCTTTACAGTTTTGTACAAGACTTTAGTCTTGTGAAGAGAGACTTAACACTGGGCAAATTGCAGGCCCTTCTGGTCATGCTTGGCTAAATGCGTTCATTTATATTCACCCCTGGATTTCTCATCTGCTATCTTTATTGTCTAAGTCTGAGGACAGAGGAAATGGTGGTCTGGTTTATTATCAAGGCCCAGTTGACTATTTTGGCTACTTTTAGGCTCTGCTGAAATCTGGCAAATGGAGCCCTGACCAAATTAAGAGTGCTGAAACTATTTCTGCAGCTTCTGGATTTAACACTCAGCACCTCATCCAGGGTGAAATACAGTGGTATATCCATATAATGGAACTTGATTGAGCCTAAAAAGGAAGAAAATTCAGATACAGTCCTACAGCTTGAATGACTCTTGAAGACATTGTGCTAAGTGGAAGACACCAAAGGACAAATGCTGTATCATTCTACTTATATGAAATAGCTAAGATAGTCAAATTTCTAGAGATAGAAAAGTAGTTATCAGGACTTGGGTCAAGGAGAGTGAATGTTACTGTTTAAATGGGTGTAGTTTCAATTTGGGATGATGAAAAAGTTCTGGAGATGGATGATGGTGATGGTTCCACAACAGCATGAATGTACATAATGCCACTGAGTAGTACACTTAAAAATGGTACAGGTGGTAAACTCTACTTTGTGCATATTTTACTATAATGAACATTTTTAATGGATGTGTCTTGCCCTCTTGCTGGATATTGATCATACGCATCAGACTAAGAAGCGGTGCCTACACGATTCATCTAAAGTTTTTTCCCTCTGCCATGGCAGTTAAACTTGTTGGCTGTTTTTCTTTTGGTAAAATGGCATAGTTGTCTCCTTGCCTGCTATCAGATTGCCAGCTGTTGCTTTCTGCTGCTGTGCCTTTTACTGCTCCTCTCTCCTTTCAATGAGCTGCATCTAATCTGGTGTCCTGTAAACAGAAAGTAAGCCTACCTTCTTGTGGTGTAGGGCTTTTCTGGTGGCCTTACCCAGTGCTACCACTCAATAGCTAAACTATTTTCAGGGGGGTTTTAGCTTCAGTTTTTATATTTGGCACCTGAGGTTGAGCTAATCTTATTTTAAGTTAAAGTTGAGTTTATTTTTCACTGGTTCTTTTCATCTCTATACCTCTTGTTTGAGTGTGTGTGTGTGTGTGTGTGTGTGTGTCTCATTGGCCCCCTTGGGCTTTTGGCACTGATAATAAATGACTATTGTGAGAACCCATTGGTGTGCACTGGGTTCATGGTGGTCTGGCATGAGCCAGCCCTTCCAAGGGCATTGAACCTCCAAGAGGAGGTGTTCATCCTTCTCCCCAGTGATGATCAGAGAAACTGCCCCCTTTCCTTTCCTGGAGCCTACTAGGTCCAAAATTGTGCAGTCCAAGAGCTAGGACGCTTTCAGTTGGGCTTTTCCAAGAAGCATCTCCAGATGTTTTCTTGTTTGTTCACAACGTTTGGTAAGGCAAGCACCTTTCTACATGTCCTATTGTGTAATCCAGATGATGCCAAAAGCATGAGTCCCTGTGTTCTGCAAAAAAGAGAGACCCTTGAGGTGTAGGTAGATTAAGGGACCCACATTAGCAGTCAGGTGTAGGGAAGGTCTGGAATACACCTCATTGAGACTGTTGTGACAGGAATCTCTTTTTCCTTTGGCACAAAAAATGATTGAACTGAGAACTCTCCAGTATAGAGAAAACAGTACAGTGGCTTGTTGGCCTGCTTTCCTAGTTAAAGGTGGAGTATATTTGTGAAATAAAAAATCAGCTGAGTAACTGATACTCAGCACTGCCTACAGTTGTAGGGAATCATCCTGTTCTTGCCAGAAAGAATTAGCTTTCTACTGGCTGCAACAGTGTAAACTTAGGGTTTGTTGTCATTGTGATAACCAATATCCAGGTAAAAGGTAAAGTTGAAGTATGGATCTGGCTTAATGAGCTGCTCTCTTAATATGTACATTCTCAAAGGTTAAAAAAAAAATTGGACCTTTTTATTGTCTTTAAAGATGGTAGTATAGTCCTGGCTGATGTGGCTCAGTAGATTGAGTGCTAGCCTGCTAACTGAAAGGTTGCTGGTTGATTCCCCCTTAGGGCACATACCTGAGTTGTTGGCCAGGTCCTCAGTAGGGGGCAAGAGACAACCACACATTGATGTTTCTCTCCCTTTCTTTCTCCCTGTCTTCCCCTCTTTCTAAAAACAAAATCTTTTTGAAAAATGATAGTGTAAAGGTTCAATCACTGAATGAAAGCCAAGATTTCAAGTAAGCCACAAGCCACCCCACCCTTTGTCCCAGTTACAATAAATATATATACACCAGGGTAATTTATACATGAATAAGATGCTGGATAGTGAGATGGGGAGAGCTGTAGTCAGATCACAGAAGGACCTTACCAGAACCCCTTGATTGAGGTTTTGCAGGGTCATACCCACCATACCCACCATCATACCCACCATATTTTAGTCTAGGTCCTGCCAGGACCATTTCCTCTGTAATACAGTAGACGTTTTTTTTTTTTTTTTTTTTTCTTCCCCCTTGTTTATAAAGAACACTTTTTTAAAAAACCTCAAGTAATCATACTTTGGGATGAAATCAAATCTGTAATAATCATTTATTCTCTACCTTTACATATTAGAGATAATGAACCTTATTCACAGGGGCTCTTCTGTCTATGGGAGGTTACCTTTCCATAAGTACAAATAAGTATGTAAATGGAACAAATAAGACGCATGAAAGCTGTGGGCTCATAGGTAGAAGGAGGTTGTGTGTGCTGTGAGCTTTGTTGCCTCTGGGATGTTCCCAGCTTGGGGCAGAGTGTTGGGTCCCAGCCAGGAGGGCAGTCTGGACACCTCAATTGTTTGCCTAGAGAATCTTCTATGGGGCTAGTGTTCTGTGTAATCGTATTGAACGAAACTACTTTCTTCCCTAGGCCTAGGATACATCTGTGTAGGTGGTGTTCTAGATGTACTTGCACTTAATGATTTTTAGAGGGTTTCAGCTGGATTTGATGAATGTTTTTCTTGTTCAGCACCCATGATATGGTGTTGTTTTGTTTCGTTTTACCTGAAAGTAGAATGCATTTTGATGCCATTTCTGTGGCAACAAGTGAACTCCAGGGGAACAAATTCTGTTTTTGTGTTCTAACATGGTAACAGGATTGATTAGTAAAGGCATACTGAAATACCATTAATACCAATGCAGCAATTTGAAGAGAATTAAAGTAGCCCAGCACTAAATTTTAACATTGACTCCCATTTGAGTATACTTCTAACCTGCATGTCTCTCAGTTTAGTTTGTTTTGTTTGTATTTTAAAGATTTTATGTATTGTTTTTCAGAGGGAGGGGAAGGGAGAGAGGGCGAAAGATATTAATGTATGGTTGCTATGGACCTGGCTGGAGACCTGGCCTGCAACCTGGTTATGTTACTCTGGCTGGGAATTGAACCAGCGACCTTTGGATTCGCAGGCCAGTGCCTTATCCACTGCTCTACCAGCCAGGGCTTTAGTTTCCGTTTTAAATGTCATCAGGTCGGGGGAGGGGTTGATGGGAGTATATTTTTAATCCCAAACGGGTCCTCAGTAAGGTCTTTAGGGGCTCCATTCTCTGAGTTTCAAAAGTACTTGGCTTTCACACCTTTGTCTTTGGGGATTATTGTGTTCAAATGTGTGACACCCTCAACCCCAGCCTAGAGGTCAGGTGGTTCTTATTTGCCCATCATTCTTTTAAAGTAAACCTCCCCATGACACCAAATAACAAAATGTGAATTCCTTTGTAGATCTGAGGAAGGTTACTGCCTCAGCAAGACTTTCCTCACCTGAGTCCCTTGCAGAGGTACCACTGGTACCTTGGGAGGTAGTACCCTAAGCCCTCATGTCTGTGAGGGCAGGGTTTTGGCTGTGGGTGGCTCCTGGGTGGTAGGGTCTAGTGCCCACACAAGCACACTTGAGTCCCCTTCATGTATGATGCATAACTTCCCAGCTTTCATTCTCTTAGCTTCATTAGATTTAGTTATCCTAATAATTATTTTAATTTAGGAAGAAGTGTGGTTTTCTACTGGAATAATTTGGAGATACCCTGAGTGAAGCACCTTGACCTTGCTGGGGCTGGATGGGAATGTAGGGAACCTGAACATGGACAGCCAAAGGTAGAAGACAGCAATTTTGGTGTGGTTCTGTACTTTGGCTTCCCCCATTTGTTAGAGACAGTGAGACTAGCTCACTTGGTTTAGATTTTTATACTCAGGGCTTGCCTCTTACAGCCATCTTGGTATGGTGGGGCCCTAGGCTGAGGATGTGATGCCTGTACCTCTGACCTTACTCTCCCCTCAGCAGATGGTATTGTTTGTTGCTCTTTCTTTGCCAGTGAAAGAGCTTATTCATGCCATGCATTGAGGGTGGGCTCAGAACTCTGTCCTTCTCCATCTGCTGGGGATGTCACTCCCCATTCTTCTCAGAGCCTGCCCTTATGCGTTGACTTACGTTGTCGCAGCACCTGGCACCGTCCTGGGCAGCACCAGCACCACCTCTGCCATGACAAGGGAAACGCATAGCCTCTCCCAAGTTTCTTAACACACTGTTGACTGACCATTGTATAAAAATAATGCAAGTGCAAGCATGATTCAATTTGCTATATAGATCAACAACTTTTGAGCTTGAAAAGCTTTTTCATAACTGGTCAGTAGTTCATTAACACCTTTGTGGGAAGCCATCCAAGTTTGTGGGGAGGGCTCAAGGCAGCATCAGTATAGTTCTGCTTAATTCTGCATGTGCCTCACAAAATAATCTCTAGGATGGAGCTTTGTTTACAGCTGGATCCTGTGTTCCCATCCCCTCTTTTTAGTTATAAGGAACCTGGGGACCAACTGGCTCTTAGCCTAAGCTTTGGGACCTTCTTCAGAAGTTCTCATCTCACTGCCCCCTTGATGTGTCCACCCCTGTCCAAAAATATCCAATATCTGATACTTTAAAAAACCTTGTTTTCTAGAACAATTTCCACTTCCTCCCCTTTCATATCAACTATACAACTTTTGTTTACCGCAGTCCTTTTTTTTTTTTTAAGGTTTCATTTATTTTCAGAGAGAGAGGGGAAGGGAGAGAGGCAGAGAGGGAGAGAGACATCAATGTATGGTTGCCTTTCACCTGCCTCCAGATACGGACCTGGCTGGAGACCTGGCTTGCAACCTGGTTATGTGCCCTGGCTGGGGAATCGAACCAGTGACCTTTGGGTTTGCAGGCTGGCGCCTTATCCAGTATGCCACCAGCCAGGGCTTTCCCCAGTCCTTTTTAATTGCCAGGGGCCTGATAGAAAAATTACAGGAATGGTTGTAGTTCCCCGAGGCCATGTAGCCCACACCTGTGGCCTGGAACTTGGCTTGTTGTGTCACCAGCCAGAAGGCTGCTGGTTCCCTGGTCTCTCTTTCTGCCCACACCTCCCTGGCAGGGACTTGAGGTGACATTCTTCTGAATGCTCCTTTCCAGATACACAACTTCCTTAGTGGTCTCACCCACTCAGCCCTGTTACTTGCCTGCTGGTCTGCTCTGACCCCAGAACCCCAGATAACCAACTTTGTGTGTGTGTGCGCGCATATGCGTGCACATGCTGCACCAGAAATGGTATTTGTCTTGTGATGCTTTAACAGTTGAGATTAATCCTGGACCCTCCCTCAGCCTCAACTATCCAGAGTTAGCCTCTTAAATTATGTTTGAGTCTCACTGACTTCATCTTCCACCCCTTACTTGGATCTTGTTTTGTTCCTGTAATAGCTTTCCTTCTGATGTTGCTCTCTTATCTCCTCCACAGTGTTCCCAAATTGTGGGATGCCTAATCTCTAACTAAGGTGACTTCAGCTAGTCCTGGGACCAGCAGTCAGCAGTCCTTCCAGGAGAACACCCCTTACCCTTTGTTTCCTTCTGCTCACTTTAAGAGGCTCTCACTGCATGCTAATCTCCATTTGTGCAGATCAAGCACAGCTCCAGTTCTTGGGCCAGTAGTCAGTCATGCAGTGCAGGGGTTATTTTCAGTGTACTTGTTTTCTCTTTGTAGTAGCTGGTGCTACTTTTCAAGTTACTTTTTTTTTTTTATCTTTTTATTTTGAAAAATTTCAAACCTGCACAAAAATAAGCTCACCAACTAACATTTTGCCACTTTTGTTTTATCAGTGCACAGGATTTTTTTTTCAAGACCTGTTGGAAGTTGGTTGCAGATGTGATATTTTACCTTAAGTACTTCAGCAAACATCTCTTTAAGAATTAAAGAGCAATCTCTTGAAATCAGAGACTCCAGCAGGCATTTGTATACCCATGTTCATAGTGGCATTGGTCACAGTAGCCAGAAGGTGAAAGTAACAAAAGTGTATAGCCGTACAGTAGAATATTAAGCAGCCTTAAAAAGGAAGGAGATTCTGACACATTACAACGTGGATGAACCTTGAGGACATCATGTTCAGTGAAAGAAGCCAGTCATAAAAAGGACAGATGATTTCACTTACATAAGATACTTAGAGTGCTCTGATTCGTGGAAAGTAGAAAGTAGAAAGGTGGGTGCCAGGGACCTGGGGAAGGGGGAGTGTTATTGTTTCGATGGGAACAGAGTTTCAGTTTTACAAGATGAAAAAAAAATTGGCAGCTACATGGTGGTAATGGCTGCACAACAATGTGAATGTACTTAATGCCAACAAGCTAGGCATTTTTAAATAATTACAATGGTAAATTTGTGTATGTTTTACCATAATAAGATTAAAGTATTTTCATTCTTTAAGAAAATAAGGGCATCATCCTTTTTTAAAAACACAATAAACATTTTGTTACATGTAAGAAAATCAGTTGCATCCCAATTAGATTTCCCATGTTGTCTCCCAAAATATCTCTTCCATTCAGATTTCAAAAACACGTGCCTTGGCCTTCTAGCCGCTGCTGCTGGTTTTTTTTTCCCCCAAAGGAAAATGTATTAGAACATTTTTATGACTTGGGAGTAGAGAAGAATTTCTTTAAATCAAAATTAATAAAGATTTTTAAAAATGGATACATTAAAATAAATTCCCATAATACAAGTTTATCATAAACAGTTAAAAGATGAGTCACGTATTAGAAGACATTTGCATCATAGACAACCAACATAGCATTAGTATACAGAAATACATATCTACTTAATTTTCATATAGGTATAATTTCCACATACATAATAAGAAATCTACATGGGAGGTGAAAAGTTATACATCAAATCTTTTGACATGTATAATCCACTTCATTGACTACTAACTAATCTGTTAGTCTCAGGTTTAATGTTAAGTGTACCACATCTAAATAATTTTGATAATGTTTTGATCTCTTAAAATTATTTTTAAGTATGAAATTTCATACCCAGTATGGATATGCCAATATGTTTTGCCAAAAAAACAGAGCACTGAGAATCTGTAAGAACTAAAAACCCTGTGTCCTCATCACTGAATGGGAGAAAACACATGCTCACTGAGAAAAGCAAAGTGGCAAAGATACTCAAAAGAGAAACAAGAAGAATATTAAAAACAATTTTATAGTTCCTACCATTAGATGGTAGAATGCCATGCTGTTCTGTAATATTGCCAATCTCCTCAGGGATGGGACATGTGGAAGAAAAGCCATTTAAATTTTATTGATTAAAATGAAGAGGTTGCAGCCATACATTACATTTTCACAAGAGTCTAGCTGTGGTCTAAGTACAGCTAATTCTACGAAGGCTATATTATATAGTTTGACTAAGGGCCATTATTTCTTTTCATAATTAAGATTTCTTTATTCCATAGTGATCCTAGGTGACTTTGATATTTTTATCAACTATCTTCAGAAGACTGATTTAAAAATTGTCTTTATAGGAACACAGAGATACTCTCTATCTCCAAAAATAAACTGTATGGATGGATATAATACAACAACAATAAAATTAAAAAAAATAAAATAAAATAAACTATTATTTGTTAGCTACAAAAATCATTTCAGTGCTGTAGGAAACAAAGGCTACCTTCTCCGGGGAGTTGGCACACACACTGTGGTATTTCATCCAATTTAATGTGTTTGGGACTAAACATTAGTTTAATGCAATAATTGTGATCTAATAGTTTCGATTCACATGGGAGGAAAACCCATCAACTTTTCACACACTGAATTCTGAATTATGGTAAGAACAAAATACTCATCAAAGAGAAGTAATGACATACCTCTCTAAGTGTTTATTTCGCTTTATAAAGTTTGATTTTTAGTGAAAATGAAAGGTCTTATTTCATGTTGTTTAGAAACACTTAGCTGTGGCATGTAGTTTTTAGCAATGTCCTTTTAATGTGAGATTTAATTATAAAACTAATTTTAATTCACACATTTTCAATATGCCAGTCCAGAATATCTGTATTTCCAGGACTTTTGTCTCAGTTACAGATTTTAAATTTAAGAATCAAAGACTTGATTTTATCCTAGAAAATTCATTGCTTCTGAGTTGGTGCATCACAGTACGGCACGTTATCTATAAGAAGGTCTTTCCTAGGGACCAGTTTCAGTGTATTGTGGTCTGTGTGAATACAGATATTCTGAGTAATAATTCCACATTGGAACCTATTTTTATTAGCTCTTCTATTTTCTTAGAAGTTTCACTTTTTATGACTTTTGAATTCTTCATTTATCTTTATTCTACCTGCTTCTAATGCTCTAGTATCATTTTTAAAAACTTGTTGTCTGGTCCTGTGCAACGTTTTAAAGAGCTGTAAAACCTTGGCCGCCTGACTCATGTCTCTCCTCACAGCGGAGGCTACCTCTCCAGCGTCTAGTCGCCCTGCCTCCGGCAGCCAATCACCAGCCTTCTAGCTTCTTAGAGGAGGAACCTTCTAGTTCATTTCTTAGGCCTCATCCAAGGATATATTTACTGTTTTGTTTTGTGCGTGGAGAGATGTGTTGATTGGTTGCTCTCCCTTACGTGCCCCAACCTATAGCCTTTCAGTGCACAGGATGATGCAGCCAGCTGAACCACCCAGCCAGGGCAGAACCATCTAAAAGAATTTTTTTTTAAAGATTTTTTTTAATTTGTTATTTTCAGAGAGAAGGGCAGGGAGGAAGGAAGAAAAGGGGAGAAACATCAATGTATGGTTGCCTTCCACCTTCCTCCAGCTATGGACCTGGCTAGAGACCTGACTGGAGACCTGGTTATGTGCCCTGACAGGGGAATCACCAGTGACATTTGGGTTCGCAGGC
Source organism: Noctilio leporinus (assembly GCA_004026585.1). Classification (NCBI taxonomy): domain Eukaryota; kingdom Metazoa; phylum Chordata; class Mammalia; order Chiroptera; family Noctilionidae; genus Noctilio; species Noctilio leporinus. The sequence continues at coordinate 38,902 of PVIW01003425.1, read as the reverse complement.
CAGCACCTTACCCACTGTGCCACCAGCCAGGGCTCAAAATCAACTACTCTTAACTTCACCTTTTTACATTAATGTGGCTTGTAGAAATTTTTATAGGGCTCAAGTGTCCACATTGTTTCTATCAGAAGTGTGTAGATAGTGCCCAAACGTGTATTGCTTTCTCCTGCAGCAGTCTCCACTGCCATCCTCCACTAGGCCCTCCCTTTGTATCTCGTTCTGGGCTACTGAAGACCTTTGGTTTTTGGTAAATTCTCAGCTGGATCTCTTCTTTCCTAATGAAGCCTTAGTTCTGTGAGCACCCTACCCCTGGGCATGCCTCCACTCTTCCACTATGGGTCAGGCATGTGGAGGGAAGGGGCTTGGTTGGGGCAAGAGGAACATGCTGACTGGTCTGTTACTTGATACATTGGAGACGACTTCCCACTCCTTCTGTCTAGTTCCTTGCCCTGGGTTCTCAGATGGTACAAAGATGTGGGAATCGTTGGTGGGAAGGCATTGGGACCCCAGAGAGGATATAGTCCCTTCCAGGTGAGCCATTCCCAATGTGGGGTCTTGGAGAACTCAGAGTGATGTAGAAAGCTAAAGAAGGGTGTGGGTCTCTAGCTTTCCTTAGCATGGCTTGCAAACCAGTTATTAAACCCAGTGCAAGTGTCCTTTTCATTCCAGGACATGTGTATGCACATTTTTAATAGGTAATTCTGTACATTAGACCTGGGTTTGAAGCTTCATGTTGTGAATGTTAGCTCCACATCCTTAAATGTTTTTGTTTTGTTTTGTTTTAAAGTTTTTGTTTATTATTCCTAGAAATGGGGGAGGGAGAGAGATATCAATGTATGGTTGCCTTTCACCTGCCTTCAGCTAAGGACCTGACTGGAGACCTGGCTTGCAACCTGGTTATGTGCCCTGGCTGGGGATTCAAACCAGTGACCTTTGGGTTCTCAGGCCAGCACCTTATCTACTGTGCTACCAGCCAGGGCTCCTTAAATATTTCCTACAATTTTAATGCAAAGGCATTGAGGGGGGTCCAGGAAATGCTGCAGTTTCATTGGGGACATCATTATGCTCTGGGGTGTTTCAGTTTTTGGTAGGCTGAGAGCTTATTGGAGTAGAGACTATGGACAAGTAAGCCAGGGAGTAAATTTGGGTTATGCCACAGAATCAGAATCTGAGATGAGTCAGGCACAGCACCCAGAACAGGCTCTGCCAGTGGTTACAGCCTGCAGGCAAGCCCCAGACTACCCAAGGGAGAGTGGGTTGGAGACAGGAGTAAAGGGGAATCCTTCAAAGAGATAGACCATACTTTTCTCTCCGGTGCCTGTGTCCCTCCTCCTGTCAGTATCTGTTAGGGTGCTTAACTTCTTTTTTTTTTTTCCTTTTAATTTTATTGTTGTTGTATTACATCCATCCCTTTTTTGCTCCCCTCTGTCCCCCGTGCTTAACTTCTGCAAGTCATTTACTTCAGTGGAAGGTAGGTGTAATTAATAGCAAACAAGAACATTTATTCTCACAAAGCAGTAGATCCCTGCGCAGTTCTTAGTTGTTTCTGTTTTTGTTTTGTTTTGTTTTTAAGATTTTATTGTTTTGAGAGAGGGGAAGGGAGAGAGGCAGAGAGGAAGAGAGACATCAAGAGATATGGACCTGGCTGGAGACTTGGCTTGCAACCTGATTATGTGTCTTGGCTGGGAATCCAACCAGCAACCTTTGGGTTCTCATCCTTAGTTGTTCTTGAGAGATGGGTTATTTAAATCCAAGTAGACATTAAATGTTTCCTGAGGGCTGAGGCCTCCCTGCCATGCTTGGAGATGGCTGTCTGGAGGTCGTTAAAACTTACTGGACAGGAAAGGATCCTTGGCCTGTTTCCCTGAGGCAATTTGACTGTGAAAGGACTGGCTTTTGCTGTACCCTTGGAGTGTGTCTCTAGATTAAATGCTGTCACCTTTTGCTGGCTGCTTGTCTTTGAACCTTGTGTCTTTCATTTCCTGCTTTGGAAACCAGGGACTAGGGGTCTTTCCAATTCTGACATTAACTTTGTCGTTTTCTGTTCTCTCTGATGCTCTCCCTCTCTCCTCCTCCAGTCCCTGTTGGGTTCTGTACCTGATGAAAGGTGAGGTGGGACAGGAGGAAAATTCATTTTTTTCCTAAAACCACTTTTTCTGTATGCCTGATGCTGACAAATGTTATCTTCCTTTTTCCAAAATTATTCTTTCAAGATTCAACTTCTCAGTGAAAGTCAGAAGGTAATATTGAAGAAACTGCCAGTTTATACGCATCTGCTCTTCATTAAGTGCTTCTTCATCTTTAAACCCTGAGTCAGTGTGTGCTGTCAGTGAGTCAGTATTGTATAGATGTTTGTTCTTGGCTCCTTAGAATGTCTGTGTGTCTCCACATCTCCTTTTGGCCATTGAAGGGCTGGGTTTTTTGTTTGTTTGTTTGTTTTTTGTTAAAGATTTTATTTACTTTTAGAGGAGGGGGAGGGAGGGAAAAAGAGGGAGAAAAACTGTAAATACCTATCATTGCCTCTCACCCCTAACTGGGTACCTTGGCCTGCAACCCAAGTATGTGTCCTGACTGGGAATCGAACCATTAACCTTTCAGTTCACTCGCCAGTGCTCAATCCCCTGAGGCATGTCAGCCAGGGCCAAAGGGCTGGTTTTGCCTTTTCTATCAGTAAGGGCTCTTGGTGGTCATAGCTCAAGTGTCACTTGGATGTCAGAGTCGTGGTGTCTCTAGAAGCTGTTGATAAGCTCCATTCCCTGAGTACCCTTCGACCCCAGTGAGTATGGGTAGGTCCCAGGGAAGCCTTGAGTATCACTCTCAGCCACCACTCTGCTCCTTTGAAGAGAGAACTGATAGGTACTATGTGCTTTTGAATTGATTTTAGGATTGGTGGGGGGGTCATTTTGATGTTTCACTTATTTATGCATTCACTGTTTGTTTGATCCTTGTGCCCTGACCAGGGATTGAATCCTCAAGGTATTGGGACAAGGCTCCAACCAACTGAGCTATATGGCCAGGACCGAAATCATGTGGAGATCCCCACCCCATTAACTTTGCTTAGTTGTCAAATGTTGTTTCCACTGCCATTTAACAGACTTGTGTGCCCTGTTGGTACATTTCTGGAGCATTTCAGCTCCAGGCGTTGGAGTGCTTCTCCCTGTGTAGTGCTAGCCATTAGCTGTGCAAGTTACTGATTGTCTACACTGCCCACCTCCTTCTACTTGGTCTTCCAAATTTGCAAACAGCTTTACTTGGACCACTTACTTGGAAGTTGACACTAACATGTTTCCCTGGTGTTTGGTGTGCTGGAAACATAGTTACCTTTTTTTTTTTTTTTTTAATAGTTTTATGTTTTGTGAGGCTTGTGAACTTGGTTTTTATCCTTTCGTTGGAAATGGGAGAGTTTCAGAGAACCATTATGCTGTCAGCCCAGTTTGACTAATCCTTGTTTCTCATTCTGAGACTTGTTCCTCATTTCAGTAGTTTCCTTCCTACTGGGAGACTCTCATCTAAGTGGAGGAAGTACCCAGCCTCCCTTCCCACCTCAGCTTTGTGAACTGCATGGCTCTGTGGCCATCTTGTAGTTCACCTCTCAAAGCAGGATTTTACTGCATCAATTAATCGCTCTTGTTATGTTTTTATTTTTTTTTTAAATTTAATTTTATTGTTATATTACATTCATCTCATTTCCCCCTTCTGTTCTTCCCTTCCCCACCCTCTAACCCCTTCCTACAGTCAGCCCCACATGTTGCCCCTGCCCGTGGGTCATCCATGCTAATTCCTTGACTAAACTGCTCCCCTTCTTTGCCTCCCACTCCCCCCGCCCCATGTTGCATTTCTTATTACAGTGTAGGTTAATCTCAGTGCTGGCTCTTTTGAAAAAAGGAATAACTAAAGATACATGGTAAAGACAAGTAAAGGAGCTGGAATAAATAGCTTTAAAAGAGGCAACCAGGAGAAAATGTCTATGATTTTATGATAGGCACAACCTGAGACCCAGGGTAGTAGGAATGCAAAGTTTGAAGTAATGGTATCGTATTCCTGTCATAATCTTCCAGCCTTTAATTTGGAGATTTGGCCAGGTCCAGGCTGCTTTAGAGTGCCTGTAGGCCAGCTCACCAGGTTAAGAGGCAGACAGACTAATAGACCAACCTCACCTACAGAGGTAGGGGCTTGTGAAAGGCAGATTGCAAAGAAGCCAAGTTATTTTCTACATACATGTTGGTTGATTGATAATTTTGGTATAAGTAGATGTAGTCATCCACAGATCTACCACTGGAACCCACTTACTTCATCTTATGGTTTCATGTACCTGCCCACTTACACATTTTTACCTAATTTTACTTGTAATTTTGCATTCTACTTTTCTAACATAATATTTTTCACAGAATATTTAACCTTACCTTGACACAAAGTCTAGAAATCTATGGAACAGGGGCTGCAAGCCACAGACCAATCTGAGCTTTCTTGGCACACAGTCATACTCATTTGTCTACGGATTGGGGGTGGGGAGGCTGCTACCCTGATAAATAGCAACAGCAGAATAGAGTATTGCAACAAACTGTTTCACACAGCTAACTCTTCTGGCCCTTTATTGAAAAAATTAGCCTGCCCTTGCCGGAATATGTTTTAGCCCAGCAGTTTTGATCTTGTTCACATCAAAGCTTTGTTTTGTTTTTACTGTACGTCCGTCACAGGAACATTTTAAATTTACAAATCCATCCACTCAGATGTGCCACTCAGTCCTGCAGCTGCTGGCCCCTTTCCCAAGAGGAAAGATGGTGTGAAATTCTCAGTAACCCCTAATTTAGTGGACCTCTTGATTGGTTTCTAAAGCAGAGGGACTGGAATTCTGATTGGCAAAGTTATGGCCTGGCTCCTGGTCTTCATATCTGCAAGGTCTTTGTAGGCGTGGTCCCCTCAGAGGGAAACAGAGCTTGAATTGCATTCACACTTAACCTATCAGGAAGGCTAGCTCATCCCCACCTTGAGTTGCCTGGTTTAAGGCAAGCTGCTGGGCTGAGTCTTGGGTAACTGGCCCACCTGGCAGGTGTGAGGTGTGGGGTCAGAGCGCGAACAAGCTTCAGGAAGGGAGATTAAGACTTCAGAGAGCTGCCTTGGCCCACAGCCACTGGCTGTGACATGAGTGCTGTTCTTTTTTATATTTCATTTATTTTTAGAGAGTGGGGAAGGAAGAGAGGCAGAGAGAGACAGAGACAGAAATCAATGTATGGTTGCCTTTCTCACCTGCCTCCAGCTACGGACCTGGCTGGAGACCTGGCTTGCAGCCTCATTATGTGCCCTGGCTGGGGAATCGAACCTGCAACTTTTGGGTTTGCAGGCCAGTACCTTATCCACTGAGCCTCCAGCCAGGGCATGAGTGCTGTTCTTAACCAGCTACCTGAGCTGGTCAGATGGCCAACAATCATGTATGTGCTTCCCCACTGACACAGATTACACAGTGAAATGAGTTGTGGTTGTGAGTGGTAAGTAGCTTCTGCTCTGGGACCAGGAGAGAGTGTTTTATAACCAATCTGACCTATATTCCAAGAAAGATGTTCTTAGAACAGGATAAGCCTTGCTACAAATTAGTATTGAGAAATTGTTAGGTTTTTACCCCAAGTTTGACTTCCCAACTCTCTTTTCTTTGTCTCTGGGTAGAATCTTGCACTTCTGCAAAATAACTTATTTACAAGGAAAGCCTTGTAGAGTGGTGGGGAGGTGGCTTTCTTTGTTTGAAGTCTGTGAACTTGTCATTTCTATAGGGACTGGGGTCAACTGGCATGGGCCAGCATTTGCTTGACATGAAACAAATTCAGGCCGCGACCCCAAGGGCCTCTTACTGCTTGGGATGCATAAAATAACCTGGTTTCTTTCTTTCTTTCTTTCTTTTAAGATTTTATTTCATTTTTAGAAAGAGGGGAAGGGAGAGAGGCAGAGAGGGAGAGAGACATCAATGTGTGGTTGCGTTTCACCTGCCTCCAGCCACAGACCTGACTGGAGACCTGGTTTGCAACCTGGTTATGTGCCCTGGCTGGGGAATCGAACCTGTGACCTTTGGGTTCTCAGGCCGGCACCTTAACCACTGTGCTACCAGCCAGGGCTAACAACCTGGTTTCTGCTTGCACTGTGCTTTGGATTTCACCTATGACGTGGGCCAAGTCACATTGCAAACAGGTCCCAGGTGCTGTAAGAGTTATCTTGGCTTTGATTTGTTTAGAGGGTTGAAATTCTTTGGAAATACCAATCCTGGAAATTGACTTGAAACTCAGTTTAAAGGGCCACATGGCTTTCTGCAAAGAGTAAATCTGCTGAGTGGTATGTGGAAGTGAGGTGTTTTGGCCAAACTGCAGGCTCACCAGTACAAACCCCCTAGGTTTAATCAGCCTCTTGTGATGGACAGAATTGGGACTGAATCTCTAGAAATCAGCCAATTCCTGGGCAAGTGCTTATAGCCTTTCTCTTTTCCTCTCTTGCTTGTCCTGAGTCCCAGGACTAAGCTTACCCTATGTCTGTCTTTCTGTCTTACCTCCTGCTCTTCAGGAAACTAAATAGTTTCTGTTGAAATTTGAAGACCATTGTATTTGTGTGATGTCCGGCCTTAAAATGTTTTCAGCCCTGGCTGGTAGCACAGTGAATAAGGCGCTAGCCTGCAAACCCAAAGGTCATTGGTTCAATTTCCCAGCCAGGGCACATAACCAGGTTGCAAGCCAGGTCTCCAATCAGGGGTGTGGCTGGAGACAGGTGATGTTTCTCTCTCTCTCTCTGCCTCTCTCTCTTCCTCTCTCTCTGGAAATAATAAACTTTTTTTTTTTTAATTTAAAAAATAAAATGTTTTCAGATTACTTAGATTAGTTGGGATGATAGCAATCAATATTCTTGAAAGCAGGAGTGGTTAGTTGGGGGTCTGTAAACTTAGGGAAAGAATTCACCTTATTTTCATTCATCTAAAGGTTTCCAACTTCCGCAGTTCACAGCATACTTAGCATCTCAGTGTTTCTGTGATGCTCCTAGGCTAAAGCAAACAACTAAGTACTAATGTTCCAACAACTGGATAGCTGTTTGAAAAAACACACACACAAACTGAAGACTGTATGTACCCTTGCATAACCACAGTTCCTAATGAAATGTGTGTGCCTATTGTACAGCTCATCACTGTACAACACTTGAGAACCAGGTTGACCACCAATGCCTGAATTTCACGTTGACTTTTACTTGCTAGCTGCTTCATTACAGCAATTGATGAACACCAGGCTTTTGTAAGATACTTTGACATTGTCAAAAGAAATACAGTGTCATTTGATGTTGAAATGATCGATTGCTTTATGCTGATAGTTCCCACAGTGCCTCTTTGGGTTACCACGACACCTTTAGTACTCATCAGCTTGGAAACCAGGGAACTAATCATCTAATCTCTTCCTCATTTCTCTAAATTGGGAGCATGTTGCAATAAATCTGTTGGGAGTAGATCCAGAAATGGGATGCCCAATTGGATCACACAACCTTCTTTGGGTTGGGAATAAGTAAAAATTCTGTTTCTTGTCCTTCAACTGACTCAACACAGTGAACAGTGGCCTCTGCCTTTTGGCCTCAGGTCATTGTGAAAACAAAACAGGAGGAACAACATTTTTGGATGTTTTAGAAATAAAAGTTTGGTTGAATTGGTTGAAGATGTTGTCTACTGTGTCATAAGAATCCAAGCAATAATTAATTTCCTCCTATATGCAGGTAGGTTTAGGAATGTCTGTGTTTCTGGTCTCTTCCCATGAGTCCAGGTTCTGAACCATTTATTTCCTGCAGGACTCAGACAGACAGAGCACCTTGACACTCACCCTCACTGAGGTGCCCTGCCCAAGTATCCCCTCTTGGGCTCTCCATCTTTTGCACTTAAACAGCATGGTGCATATTTGCAGGTGTAGTTGAGGATGAAACCCCAGGCAGGAATGGTAGCCTCCTATTGTCTACCTCCAGAATGTTCCTGGAATCTGGCTGCAGTGCCTCATCCAAGCCTGCCCCTCCCTCCATACTGTATTCCCAACCTTGCGGTTAGGGACTTGTGAAGGACAAAAGACCAGTGTGGTCAGTTGGACCCTTGCACTGTTTAAGTCCCACCTGCCCTCCTTTCACCTCCTTGCATGCAATGTTATCTCTCATGCCTCCAAACCTGTGCCTGTGTTAACTACATCAGCCTTGCCTTGTCCTGTTTATCACAAGCCTTGTTCTCCTCTGCTCTCTTCTTCACCCTCCTCAGGAGTGCACACTTTCCCTGTCCACTGCCAAAGCAGCCTTGTCCTTATCCTTTGCAGTACTCACCCAGGTGTTGCTTGATCACTTAAAGAATGTCCTGTCAACTACAGAGTCCCCAGTCCTGGCACATAGCTCAAATAGAAAAGTATTGGCAGAGTGAGTGATGGTCTAGCCAGTCGCTACATTTTCCCTCTGAAAATGAGAGATGTTTTCCTTTCCAGAGCTTTGACGTTGAGCTGGTAGCCCCAGGATGACAATTGGGTGTGTCTGTGCTGTAGGGTGCTTTCTACCCCCCAGTCATTCAGTGAGCACCTGCTGTGCACTGGGAGGACAGGAGTGAAATGAAAATGGCCCTGCCTTTAAGCTGCCAAGGTATGTGTGTGGGGCTGAGCTTCAGAGCCATGAAGCGTTCAGGGAAGCACCAGGTACAGTAAATGAAAGGTCTGAAAATGACAGGGAAGGGACTTGTTGCAGCCCCTGTGGTGTTTAATGTGTTGGTGGTAGGGACTGGCGTAGTATGAAGTGTGGGCCGCCACTGTGGGAAGAATTTGCCCAAGGCTGCCTCCTGGTTTTGTGTCAGTGCCTTAGAAGAGCCATCATGGCCCTCACATAAAGGTTCTCTAGTACCTCTGTTTCTTGGCCCGTACACAACAGACTAGATTCTTGTTGGTTTCCCTGTGTTTCCTGCATAAGGAATGAATGAATGGCTTGGGGGTTTTGTTGTTTTTGTTTTTGTTTCTGTTTTTTCTTTCTTTTTCCATTCTTCCTTTTAATGAATGGCTACTTGAAGTTTCCTAAGGATTTTACTTGCCTGCAGTCATGGGAGGGCTGAACTGCAAGATGCAGGTTTTCTGGGCATAGCCCTCTAAGGGTGGCCCCCAAGTGGGTACAGAACAGGAGTCCTGGCCATCTCATAGCAATCCCCATGGCCCAGTTGTTCTATATGGCAGTCTGTCATATCGGGGCCATAGATGTCAGCAGTCATTGATTTTTCGCAGAACCTCCTTAAATTTAATTTCAAGGTACTTGGGGCTCCCCAGGTCCATCTCATCTGTCGGATACATGTTATGCCATCACATTGGAACTGAAAGCCTCCAGCAGTTTCATTATGGAATTGAATTCAGATGTTACGTGTGTGGGGGTTTTATGCTTTAGTTTCCATGTTTGTTAAGATGATGGACAGCCTGTCCCAACACTTGGGGGTGCATATTCAGCTCACAAGCGGTTTAGAGGCCAGCTGAAACTCCCCAAGAATCATGTGTCTTATTCTTGGCCATCCTGGCTGATTAGGCCTAATTTTTCCACATCCTTTTTTAAGTTACTTCTTTGTGCCCTTGGTTTCCTCATCTTTAAAGTGGGGATGAGACCAGAAGCAGTCTCAGATATTTCAAGGATTTAGATGTTACTGTGTGTCAGACATGAACTAGCTAGCTTAGGGATTGGGGTTTTAGCTTTATAATGGATATAGTTTAAAGCACAGAGACAAAGCAGGGTTCAGGGTCAGGATTTCTGTTTAAAAAGTTCTGGTGTGGCTCGGGATTGAGTGCTGGCCTGTGAACAAAAGGGTTGCTAGTTTGATTCCCAGTTAGGGCACATGCCCGGATTGTGGGCTGGGTCCCCAGTTGTTGGGGGCGTGTGAGAGGCAACCGCACATTGATGTTTCTCTCCCTCTCTTTCCCTTTATTTAAAAAGCAATCTTTTAAATATGATAAATAAATACTTACATTCAGCATGGGACATACAGCTTGTCTGCTATAACACACTTTCCCTCTAGTGCCTTGGATATCATGCAAGTAGATTAAGAGTGTTTCTTTGCAGTACAGTCTTCTCCTATAAGCTACAGGAGTTAATTACTCAGTATTGTTTATGCGATTGGCATCCCATCTCTGAACAGCAAAAGGCACTGTTAATCTCTATTGTTTGGTGAAAAGAGGTAATAAAACAAATGTGGGTTCAGTTTTCACACTGAATCTTTAATGGACTTGGACTGCTCCCACATGGTACCCTCCCTGTAGCAGCCTCCTCCGTGGAGCAAGTAGCGTGTTCTCCAGCCAGGTGACAGCTGCACCTGCGGTTGACCAGAATGTTGTGTAAGGAAAGCCATGTTGGTTGTGTCAGCCCTCAGACTGATCCTGCAACTAGAACCCTAGTTTAGGAGCATGTAGCCAGGATCCACATGGGGGGTTGTCAGCCTGCCTGCCTCAGGAGGTTAAGCTCTTCACTGGTGCTTTTAAAATTTGATCATTTGCCAGATCTGCATTTAAGTATAACAACCTTTGTGGGAACTTTGGTTTAAATGACACTTGGATGGAATCATAAAATAATTTTATCAATAAAGTGCCTAGCGTATGCTGAGTGTGTTTCAGAAAGAAAGTCATGACAGAGCCAGCCAGTTTGCCCCATCGTTTTGGCTCTCCTTCCTAAGTCCTTGACTGACTTTTTCAGCCAGAGAGGTTCTCTTATCCCCACTTGGTGGTGTTAATGGAGCTACTCTGTGATGCAGGCAGCTCCTAGCCAACAAACACAAAAAGAATACAAATGGTCAGCACACATTTGAACATCTGTTCCTTCTCGCTAGTAGAGAGGGAACGCTCAGCACTGTGAGTAAGGAGTGGGTTTGGCAGTGAAACTCCAAACCTGAGCTGTGGTTGTCCCTTTAGAATAACTGAACAGGTGAATAAACTTGCCCTTAAGGATGCTTTCACAGAATTTGGTGTGGTCCTTAAAGCAGGGGTGGTTCAAGTCAAAGGAGTTCATGGGACAGGATGCTTAGGCACTGAGCTGGGGGTGGGAGGTATCCTCATGGTGTCCATCATCTCGCCTCCCCCTCTCCTCCCACTGCAGGCCGTAGGGATACCACTCTATGTCCCTGTAAAGTCTGGACACCTGTGCACTGCTGAGTGTTTAGGGCAAAGAAACACTCAGTAGTGCACAGGTGGCCAGACTTCCCTACTCCTCCCTACCTAGCCTCCTCTCACCAAATGGAATTAACGACTCGGTTCCATGATTCATGAGTCACAAATACAAGAATTTTAATGTAAATGACATATTTGGGGCTTGCAAATCCTCTCTCAGATGTAGGCAGTGCCCCCTAAAACCTTAGATGTTATGAAAACCTGGTTTGTTCATTGTCCCTCCTCCAGAGCTTCATCCTGTTTGGTTCACTTCCATGCACTGTCCCTCCTTGCTGATACCTGTCTCTTCCCCTGCTGGGTGACTTAGTCTTTAAGGAGAGCAGGCCCTTTTAGTCAGCAGATGGAGTGGCTCCTTGGCCTACCTGACCCAACCAATCTCTGCAAGAGGAGCTCAGTTCTTTTACGGGAGGAGGGGAACACATGACATTATGGTGGGAACACATGACATTATGGTGGGTGGTGCCTCTTTGCTGATGGTGGCTTTTCTCTTCCCTTTTACAGTGACTGGTGAAGAATGTGATGGGATCAGTAGCATGTCTGCGGAGAGCGGCCCTGGGACGAGATTAAGAAATCTGCCTGTAATGGGGGATGGACTAGAAACTACCCAGATGTCTACAACACAGGCACAGGCCCAACCCCAGCAAGCCAACATAGCCAGCACCAACCCCCCACCCCCGGAGACCTCCAATCCCAACAAGCCCAAGAGGCAGACCAACCAACTGCAATATCTGCTCAAAGTGGTGCTCAAGACACTATGGAAACACCAGTTTGCGTGGCCTTTCCAGCAACCTGTGGACGCCGTCAAGCTAAACCTCCCTGTGAGTAGCTTGTGCAGGACCCAGGGTAGTGTCCTCTGGCTCCTCCTGTACTACTCCTGGGGAGAACAGACTCTCAGGCAGGGTAAAGATACTCTTGAGTTATGAGTACATGAGGCCCAGTTCTGAGCTCCAGCACCTTTGGTACCCCAGAGTGAGTCATTTTCAGCAGTGCTAGTGAGTGGAGATGAGGAGGGACAAAACACATGTTTATTGGTTTAAGCAGTAACTGGAAACTAGGATCCTGTAAAATGTTGCATAGAGAAGGATTAAAACAAAGGTAAAAAAAAAAAAAAAAAAAAAGTGTAGTTTTCATTCCATTCCATAGGGAGCTGACGTGGAACCACATGGAGGTGTGGCCCCCCCCTTCTGAGATGTTCCCAGCCACCCAGGAGAAACAGATGCGGTTGGTCAAGTCCAGTGGGAGGAGACTGGCTTGCTGCAGAAGCACTCCTCTTTTGGTACTTGTGCCATCATTGTCACCCAGAACACAGGGCAGAAGAGGTAGGGGATTATCTCCCAGGGAGTGAGTTCATGGAGGTGACTCGACTAGAGGCAGGGTATGTGTGCATTTGTCCCAGCTGCTTTCTCTGCATACCCTCGTACCCATGTGGCCCTTCATGGCCACGTTGCATTGGCTCTTATTTTTTGTTTTTGATTTTGTGGTGTTTTTTGTTTGTTTAGTCGGTTTTTGTTGTTGTTGTTGTTGTTGTTGTTTGGAACCCTCTTTCTCTAGAGAGGTTTCTAACTGCTCACATTCTTAGCAGTGATTCTGGAAATTCAGCTTGTATCCCTAACTGAACCTCAGAGAACGAGAGGAATAAATGCTTTATCATATTTTTTTTTCTTCAAAAGCATCAAGGACTGATTAAGTTGTTCTCTGCAGTTTGCTGAGCCCCCACTCCCCACCCCCAGGCATGGGTTTATAAATACTAGAACTACACAGCTATAGGAACCTCAGTCTTGGCCAGGCATCCATTTTCAGGAAGGATAAATGCACCAGCGTGATTGTCCTGGCATGAAGGCCACTATAACTGACAGCTGTCCAATGCTGTCTGTCCACTTACGTATGTGTCATGTGCACTCAGGGGAAGAGAGTCAGGAGAGGGAGGACACTTCAGGTCTGGATCAAGAACTAACTCAAGGAAAGGGATGGAGGCAAAAGAGGGTCCTCATCAAATTCAGGCTGCAGGGCCCACTCTTGATCATTTACTATGACAGGAAAGTAGAGACAGCTGACCTGTCAATGAAGCTCATGGGAGAGCTTGCTACTGTAATCTCTGGCTGAACTGGCTCTGTGGGGCCCTCAGGTGAGGGTGACCTTCCCAGAACAAATTTAAAATTGGGAGAGAAGCCCAGGGGTGGAAACCAGAGGGGCCTGTGGCTTTTAGGTTACTGAAGGGAGGTGGGAGCCTACAGAGGGGAGCCAGGAGACCTGCCAGCAGAGAGCAGTCCCCCATGTTTCCACATTGGAGACTACAGGGGGGCCAGAGATGAGGATTCCAACCTGACCCTCCTGTTGGCCTTTAGGAGGGCATTGGTGACCTTAGGAAGATGTGACGCAGAAGTAGAAACCAGATTCGCGACGGTGTGAATGAGAAGGTGAGGATACGAGGCCATCATTTGAAGAAATTTGGCTTTGAAGGGAAACATGACAGGGTCAGAACAAAGGAGGGGTTGGTTTGTATAGGATGATGGCAAAGGGCTGAGAGGGTGAGGCTGGTAGAAGGAAAAAGGGCACAGGTGTCATCCCAGCCAGTGGGACAGATACTAGGGAGGTGGTCTATTAGGCCAAGGGCTTGTCTGTCTCTGACTGTTGACAATCACCCTCAGCAGCTCTGATGTAGTGAGAGACAGATGGACTGTAGCACTGACCCAGTATCTTCAAGGGTAGTGCCGGTAAGCTTAAAAGCCCAGGGTTTTTTAGGGACCCCCCCCTTTCAGGAGACATTAATACATTAATAGGGCCTCCAAAAAAATGCTTTCTTCTGGTTTCTGACATCTTGCGTATCTTTATTTCCATTTTGGACCCTGGCCCTTGATTGATAGTTCACTAGAATTCCTGTCTCTTTCAAATTCAGTAGTACATGTGTATGGTTGGACTGTCATGCCACTAAACCCACTGTCCCCTTGTCAGTCCCTTTCTTCCACCACCTCCCTTTTGTCTTCATCCTACCTCCTCCCTCACGTTCCACCTTCAGCCACTCCTATTTGCCCTTGAGCCACTTGACACATCATACTCACTTCAAGCACCTGACACCATTTTAAGAGACCTCTGGCCATAAATAAAATCTGAATTTCCACTGGGGCAGATACAGTTGGACTTGGTTCTCCTGGAAAAGGTGATCAAAGCATAGAATAACGTCGAAAGTCTGGTTCAGTCTCCTCTTTGAGGCCTCTTGGCCAGGGTGCCTACAGCTGGAATCTGTGTAAGCTGTCAGGTTTTGTTCCTTTCTCCTGGGTGTAGAGCAGCTTAAGACCTCACACTCCTGGCTTGCCTCTGCAGTACTGCCCACTATCGTTTCTGCACAGGACTGTGGCACATGTTAACAGATCGGTCTACCCCTGCCATCAGGCTTCCACTGCCATCAGGCTTCCACTTGGACTTGGTTCTGATCCCCCATCCAAGCCTAATTACAGGGTTCTTGGTGGGACTAGCTGGTCGCATGCAGTTCCCCTCTCGTCCTTCCACCTGTAAACCCAGGCACTGCCTAATTTGTCCCCAAATATTCCCCTGTGGTTGTTTTTTCCATATTGTAGACTTAGAGGAAAGCTTTTGATCCATAAGACTTTTGGACATCTGTGCCTGCCATCTGGCTCCTTCCATTAGGCACTTGTGGAATAAGATCCAACAGTTTGAGGGGTGCATCTGTGAAGGCTCTGCAGATTTCTCATTTGTCATTTAACCTGTTTATTTGTTATTCCTGGTAATAGTCGATCCTTAATAGTAGACTAGATTGTATACCAGTAAAAGAAGTGAAAGTCTAATGAATTTTGGCTGAAAATGGATGTCTGTTCTGTGGTTCCTCAGTGTGACAGGAAGCAAGGGATCCATTTGTTAGGGAGTGGCCTTGACTGGTGGTTTTCGTAGGAGTTTGCATTTTATAAATGCATAAAATTGAACACCGTGGAAAGAAAGTAGAGCATGCATCAGGTGATTTTATGCAATAGAAACTGCTTTTTAAAATCCCCATTATTTACTAAAATAGAAGGTTGTTTTAACATTGAAAAAAGTAAATCTCAGTAAAGGAAAACCTGTTCCCAGATGGGGTGGTTGGCAAACTTGAATATTTTTCCTCCAAATTACCACACAGTGCTTGGGAATCGTTCCCTGGTCCATTTTATCTTGGGGGGTCCCTTTGAGATTGTTCACTGGTGCTGTGGAAGAGCTTTGGGCTGTGGAGTGATCTGGAGTGAGCTCCATAAGTTCCACTTACAAGTACTGTGTGGTAGCGGAGGTGACACTCGCCTTTTGCTCTCTCTGCTCTTCAGGATTACTATAAGATCATTAAAACACCTATGGATATGGGAACAATAAAGAAGCGCTTGGAAAACAACTATTACTGGAATGCTCAGGAATGTATCCAGGACTTCAACACTATGTTTACAAATTGTTACATCTACAACAAGGTGAGATGCGGGGGCCAGTGTCCAGCTGCCCTGTGGGAAGCAGAAAGGGGCTGGTACGTCTGGGGTCCATGGGCAGAGGTGCTGGAACAGATTGGAGTCTAATAGAGAACTATCAGAGGCAAGGATAATGGAACCTATGGTCTTGCCTGTGTTTCTTTTTTGGGGAGAGAGATGTTGCCATGTTTCACTTCTGAGCCATCCTTGTTAGCTTGAAGCATGTGCTGCTTATGCCCTTGGGGTTTTAGTTTTTGACTGTACTATATAGTAGAGAAGGGGTGAGAAAGACAGTGATGACTTACTTAAAAATCCATTTGGGTGATGTAAATTGTCAGGAAGGAGGTTACTAAAATGTCATTGTACAAAGGTGTGCTTAAATGGAAACCTCAATGTGAGAGAGGGTGATGGGGCCTGCCTTACCTGGAACTATGAACATGACTGTTACCAATTTATGGCCATAGAATCAACTGCCCCCTAATATTACATATAGTCCTAAAGATCACTTTTTAACCCAGTAGCCAAACCTTTAGGCTTGGCTGTGCCATGAAGCCGGACCATCTGTTTATAGTTTAGACCATAGATATGGTTAAAACCAACCCATTCAAATAGAACAGCCCTGGAGGGACACACTATACACAACTCAGCTTTTGATCTCTGCTGATGTAGTGGGTAAAATTGCCCAGGGGAGGTGGGTAGGGGAGTTTCTTGAAGTTTACTGCATTTTTAAAGTCTCTCCTCTCACTGCTAGATTTAAGTGAAATGTGCATAGATGCGGTTCTCAGGTTAGAACTGAATAGGAACAGCATGTTACAGATGAGGGAGATTGGGTACCCAGAGGGGACTGAGATGGGCATTGCCCATGCTGCCTTGGGAGTACACTGGGGAACGTGGTTGGAGCCCTGCTAACGTATCTGTAGCAAGAAATGCTGTGTAATTCAAGTACATCTAGCCAATTAAATTGTGTCAAGAAAAGGGCCCTGTCTGATTGGCAGAATGTTAGATGTTTAAGGCATTAGGATAGTTTCTTAGATGGCCAGAGCTTGAAAGACTAGACTTAGCAGACCTGCATGTACATTAGACTGTGATGCCTAGTGGCGTAATTATATTGTGGGCTTTTGGGGTTTGGCTCAGAGACCCTGAGTATAATGCTTCACGACTCAGGACAGAGGTAGGTAACACAGTGTGGGGATCACTTGCTGTGCTTAGAAAGGTAAGGGGGCTTATGTGTCTCCTCTTCTAGCCTGGAGATGACATAGTCTTAATGGCAGAAGCTCTGGAGAAGCTCTTCTTGCAAAAAATCAACGAACTGCCCACAGAAGAAACGGAAATCATGATAGTCCAGGCAAAAGGAAGAGGACGTGGGAGGAAAGAAGCAGGTAGGGGACCACTAGCACTATTTGCCTTACACTGAAATAGCAAGGAAATGGCTTTATTTTTCCCAAGTGTTTGCCTCCCTCTACCTCCAGTGGAGGACAAGGAATGGTAGGAAGATTTCTGCAGTGGGGATACAGCAGGCCCAGGTTCAGTGGTACACCTACCCCAGAGGGACCAATGACCTTCCCCCCAGAGTAGAAATAACTTAGCTCTGCCTTTAAATTATGTGAATTCTCCACCCTGCCAGTACCATAGGTAGTCTCTGCTATTCCATTTTAGAAAAAAGTGAACTTGACTGAAGGCAGTTTTCACTTTAAACTGTAATCCTAGAACCTCAGAGGTTTGTTTTCTGAATTACCTTAATGTGCTTGTGTCAGAGCCATGCCTGCTTTTTGGTGCCCCATCTTTGAGCCTGCCTTGTCTTTCTCGGTGCCCATCCTTGTCTTTGGCATCTTGCGTTCATAATTCCATGTTGCAGGATGATGATGTTTGCCAGGTAGCTGTGCTATGAGCTATGCTTCTCTCGGGAGCTGGCTTTCACCTGGCTTCCCACACTGCTCAGAAGTGGTTTCTTTGTGAAAGTGAAGGAAGTGAGCTGCCCTGAGTGCTAAGGGGTAGCCATGCCAAGCTAGTCTTGAGCCACCCCTTAGCCACAAAACCTGCCAAGAAGTATCTGATCTTTCAGCCGGGGAGCCCTGCCCTCCCTCACAGTTAATCAGGGGTTCAGTCTGCATGTGGGGCCTTGTGTGTTTAGAGTCTCCCACACAGCTGCAAAGAGGCAGCAGCTGACCACGAACTTGGTAGCTCAGGGAGGTGGGGGCCTGCAGTTTCCAGAAGCCTTGGCCATGGCTCCCAATACCTGCCTCTGCCAGGAACACTTATCCAGAGGCAGTGTTTCTGGGAATGAGAACAGCACTGCCCAGAGTTGCCAAGAAACATTTTTCCACTCTCCATCTGTGGTCCTGGTGCTGACTCTCGGTGTATATTACCTTTCTCCTTTGGCCCTAGCCTCCCTCCTTATGAAGGGTGGTTGTACCCAAGTGTGTACTTAACAGCTAGGACTCCTAGGAAGTGTGGATGAGGTGTCTCGCCTCTGTTGAAGCCCCCTGGGCAGGTGAACACTTAGCTAAGGTCCAGAGTGTTTAAGCTATTATTCTGTCTTAGGCAAATAGTTATAGTGTCACTGTATGCTATACCTGTGAAGATGTATGCTCCCACATGTGGCAGTGTCCCTACAAGTTTGGCTTGCATGTGTCAAGTGTAATACCTAACTATCCCTTCTATGATTGATAGGGACAGCAAAACCTGGCATCTCCATGGTACCGAATACAACGCAAGCATCAACTCCTCCACAGACACAGGCCTCTCAGCAGAACCCTCCACCTGTGCAGGCCACACCTCACACCTTTCCCACTGTCACCCCAGACCTCATTGTCCAGACCCCTGTCACAGTGGTGCCTCCCCAACCACTACAGACTCCCCCACCGGTGCCCCCACAGCCCCCACCACCCCCAGTCCCCCAGCCTGTGCAGAGCCATCCACCCATCATTGCAGCTGCCCCACAGCCTGTGAAGGTGAGTGTTCCTTGTGTACTTGTGTATGATCTAACCACTGGCAGGCTCGTGCCACCTTAGCTAGTGTTCCCCTTGATCTGTAGCAGTGAGGCTTGCAGGAGATAGTTAGCCATCCTTGCCAGTGCTTCATGCATTCTGTCCTGGCTTCCAGGGGACGAAGGGAGAATTACTCTGCATTTAAGTCAGTACAGTCCAAAAGCTGCTGACTCAGAGATTCCATGGTGGAGGCACATCCCTTGGGGTTGCTGGTCCCTTTGTTTCTGATTTAGACCATGAGTGTTGGCAGGGACTGACTTAATAGTTTATGAACCATGCTTTCCAAGGTGGCCTAGTGGTAGGCTTGGCTCTGGGAGGCCCCTTGGAAGCTGCTTAATGGGTTTTTGTGGGCTTTTGGTGGGCACATTCTCCTGCCCCTGGCAGGGCCTATCTCAGCTGCAGAGTAAAGTGGTGGGACAGGGTCTCTTTTCCCTTGGGAGGGTGGGGACCCTAGGAAGGACCTAACCTCAGGACTGACTTGAAGGACTCACTGTCCCCTGACTATGCTGTTGCCTGTGGATTCGGCAGACTAAGAAGGGTGTTAAGAGGAAAGCAGACACCACCACCCCCACTACCATTGATCCCATTCACGAGCCGCCTTTGCTGCCCTCGGAACCCAAGACCACTAAGCTGGGCCCTCGGCGGGAGAGCAGCCGGCCTGTGAAGCCTCCAAAGAAGGACGTACCTGACTCACAGCAGCACCCAGCACCGGACAAGAGCAGCAAAGTCTCAGAGCAGCTCAAGTGCTGCAGTGGCATCCTCAAGGAGATGTTTGCCAAGAAGCATGCTGCCTACGCTTGGCCTTTTTACAAGCCCGTGGATGTAGAGGCACTAGGCCTTCACGACTACTGTGACATCATAAAGCATCCCATGGACATGAGCACAATCAAGGTGGGTGGGCAGGTTGGTTGGTGCCCATGGGACCAGGGGAGACCCTAGAACTGTGCCCTAGCAGCTCTCTATGTAGACTCCTCACCAGCCAAAAGGAACCCAGCTCCCCCTGCTGGGAACTGTAGGGACATGCTCCCAGACAGTGTGGTCGGTTGGTCACAGACAGCAGCGCTGACCTATGGTCTCAGGCAGAGCCCTCTTTGGCCTTCAGTTCCAATGCCTACTAGCACCTTGCATGCAGTAGATGTTCCAGAGCGTGTCGGGGTCTGGTGGTTTTGCTAGACTTTGTGTCATGGGGCAGGCCTTGCCTTGCTGTCTCTTCTCAGTAGGAGATACGACAAGAGCTAGTATCTCCACCATCATATTCAGAGGTGTTTGGGTTTTATTTTAAGCTTTTTTGCATTTTTCTCTTCTTGAAAATGGAATAAGCCTGCCCAAACATGGGATGGGCACAGTGGGGGTGGTGCTCTGTCCCCCCCACCCCACCCCCTTTTTTTTTTTTCCATTATTTTTAGAGAGGGAAAGGGAAGGAGGAAGAAAGGGAAAGAAACATCAATGTATGGTTGCCTTTCACCTGCCTCCAGCTGGGGACCTGGCTGGAGACCTGGCTTGCAACCTGGTTATGTGCCCTGGCTGGGAATTGAACTAGCAACCCTTGGGTTGACAGGCTGGTGCCAATCCACTGAGCCACACCAGCCAGGGCTCTGTTCCTTTTGAACAGTATTCTGTCCTGTACCACCAAGACAGGTGTACCCCTGGTCAGAACTGGGCCCAGCCCTCCATTTTCAGTTCTGGCTTAGGCTCTGTCTGTCTGGACTCTGTCCACTTGCCCCTTAGCCAGGTATAGTGACCCCATGGGTGGGTTTGCAATTTAACAGGCAATTCCTAGCTCTGAGAATTGCTGTTGTCTCTTCCACCTGATCCTAAGAAACGAGAGTATTGACCTTTCTTCATGGTCTGGGTTAAACCCCAAATCCCTGAGGCAATAACTTGCTCTTTCTAGCAGTCCTCCCTGTTGCCATTTCTCACTGACAGGGTCAGACACAACACAACCTGTCTTGTCTTTTCAGTCTAAACTGGAGTCCCGTGAGTACCGCGATGCTCAGGAATTTGGTGCTGATGTCCGGTTGATGTTTTCTAATTGCTACAAGTACAACCCTCCTGACCACGAGGTGGTGGCCATGGCCCGAAAGCTCCAGGTGAGGTTCTGGGAAGCCCCTGGGCAGGCCTCTGTGGGTCTTGACAGATTTTTCTCTCTCAACTCCTCACCGGTCACTTGCTTTGATACAATGCTGCATTGCTTTGAAATAGTGGACTCAGTCAGGATAGATAACGCCTACATTTCACATTGGGTTATTTCATTATAATTAAAGCAGCAGGGTTGATTTGGGTTATTGTTTTGGGCATTTTTGGGTCTTGTTTTGGGATGTCCCACTGAAAGCCTCCCCCACCACTGCTGCTGACTGCATTTGGTTGTCCTTGATTGGAAGAGCGTGCGTGCTATACATGGCCCAATCTCTCCTGCAAAACAGACCTGGCTCAAGTCAACAGGGGACACTCTTGCCAGGTAGACACGTTGTCATAGTTGAGCTAAAGTAGCTGCTTGACCATGGGCATTTCTTCACTATAGCCCTAAAGCTTTGGTTTGCTTTCCAGCTGCAGGGTGACTGCTTCTGGATGTTTCGTGTGCCCCCAGTGCCCTAATGGGTGGGATCTATGGTCCCTTCAAGTGGATTCTGGACTTTGTTTACTATAGATATTGGGGAAAGGGAGGGACAGATTATACTTTAAATCAACCCCATGTTCTTTCTTTTATTAATGGGAAACCTATCCGAAAACCAACAGTTACTGTTGACTAGAAAGATCAGGCGTTAAAAATTATGGAGAATAAAGACAATATTTAGTACTGTTATAATTTTTTGTTTTTTTCCAAGCAATCTTTAAAATCACATGTACAAGACTTCAGGTTGCGTCTGCTTTCAGGGTTAGGCACAGCATGCTGTGGGTTAGGCAGGCTCTGCTGGAGCTGAGGTCCATTCAGCATATCCCATGTCCAGCCCACATCTGGTGGGGCTATATGGGGCTTCCTCACACTTGGCTTTTCCAGCCACCTGTGAAATGCTTCCAGGACAGAAGTCAGGGCTTGTAAAGACTTGGGCAAGTTGTGGGCCCATTCCACTTAGAGGTCACCTGAGCACTGCTGCCAATCTGTCTTCCAGCTGTGTGTCAGCTCTCTGTTGTTTCACAAGAGCCAGCGCACAGTCTCCCTTTTTCTTTAACTTGGTTGCTTTGGGTTCAAAAGATATGTTCTGAACACTCGGGGTAGGAGAAAACCTTATTAGTGTGAACCTGGCTATTTAAATGCAGAATCAGACTTGAAGATTTTTCATTTCTTCTGCTGTTACTTAGTTTTATTTTTGTCTTAGGTTTCTGGGTGGTGGTGGGGGTTCTCTATCTAGTGCTCTCTGTTGGCTTTCTTCACATTGCTGCTGGTTCACCATTTTTAGCATTTCCCATCCTTAAGAGAGTTCAGGCTTTATCATTTTACTGCAATTCTCATACATGATCACCAGGTGGCAGTCATGCCCTCAGTGCTGCACCTCGGACATCCCCACCCCCTTCCTCCTGGGAGGACTGACAGTCCTTTTGCCAAGGTAGATACCCACACCCTTTATTTGCCCTTATGCAAACAGATAAGCCCAAACAAGTTCTCTTCCAGCACCAAAGGTTGTTGTTTTGAGCAGCTTTGTTTTAAAAAGAAGAAAGTATCCTCTAATGTATTATTGTTTGTCTTCCTAATTTTTGTATTTGTTTTGCTTTTTTTTTTTTTTTTTAACTCTTCTGGGAGTGGTATGAACATACCCAAACATGGACTTTATCCATAGCAATGCCACTGATATGTTTGCCACACAGCACCTTTCTAAACATTGACTCCCCATGTACCAGGCTGGGGTAGATGGGGCAGCTCAGCATGGGACCACCTCCCACCCCCAGCCTACTCTACCTGCTTTGCCTGCTGCAAGGTGTGGGCCTTGTTACAGAAAGTTACATTGGGGGCGGGGCTGCTGCTGCTGAATGTCAGAGTTAAAATAAGGAGCATAGGAGCTTCCTATGCTTATGCCGGCTTCTCCCTATAAGACAGTTGCTGTGTTTACGGGCATTTTGGGCTTTATTGTCTCTCAGCTCTCCTGGATCATCGTGGTTTAGGTGGCTGGACTCCCCAGAAGGGAGGGAGCGGAACAAAGCCCCAGCTTTTGTTTGCCACTGTAAGAGGTCTTGGGACCTACTGTCTTATGCTTAACAGTACCCAAGAACTGGGATTTATCCAGGAAGTGTGATGTGGGCAAGGATCTACTCTGTTTTCCTCTTTTAGCTTCTAAATTCTGGGCTTTGCAGCCATGGTCACAAATCTCTGGGCTTGAGTTTTCCAAAGGAGCCTAAGGGTGGCTTGGGACCAGAGCTGCTGATAGTACTACCCTCTACCTTCTGTTCTGTTAGGAAGTGACTAATTTAGGAAGTTTAGTACCCATATGGATTACTAGTTTGTTTCAAGAAAAAGTGCAAATTCAAGGTAGTGTGCAATTGTTTTTAAATGTTCTTTTTTAAAGATTTTATTTATTATTCTTAGAGAGAGGGAAAGGGAAAGAGGCAGAGAGGGAGAGAAACATCAGTGTATGGTTGCCTTTCACGTGCCTCCAGCTATGGACCTGGCTGGAGACCTGGCTGGGAATCGAACCAGCGACTTTTGGGTTCACAGGCTGGCACCTTAGCCACTATCACCAACCAGGGCCAGTTGTTTTTATAGTAAAGAGAAAGATTAACTGGAAAGAGTGTTGGGATTCTACATTAGATCCCAGAAACAGGAAGCTTTTGAGGGGTGGGTGTGTGTCTGAGTATCTTCCAATCAGGTCTATATCCCCAGTACCTGGCATCTACAGGGTTTCCTGATGCCTTCATTCCACTTCTCTTTTCCTGCCCTCTGTGCATGCGTGTGGCTGAATCCCACAGCAATATCCAGGCTTGCCTGGGAAGGGGCTTGGGCCATGTTTTTACTTGAGGGTCTGCAGTTGCACTTGGTTTAGGTCAGTTCACTTGGAGGTCTCTAGGTACTGCAGGTTCCCAGCATCCAAACATCTCTTTTCACTAAAAGGGGAGGTCCATGCTTCCCCCATAAATCTGATACAATCTGGTGTAAGGGATCCTGGTCAGAGTTCTGGTGATGGGGGAGGTACTTGCTCTGAAACTACTGTGGGTTGCTAGTGCAAAGAATCATCATGTGCCCCAGATTATCCCAGTGGGGTACAGGTGATGTCATTCTGGACAGAGAAGCTGGGCCTGCCTTGAGACTCACAAGGGCAAGTGCTGCCCCCACATTTTCACAGCAGTCACAACCTGTGGGAAAGAACCAGGGACATTCCTATGGCAGGGATGGTGCTGCCTGGCAACTAGCAGGGAAATCTAGGCCCATAGGTGGCATGAAGCAGCTCCAGATTAGTAAAAAGTTACCTCCCAGCAGCACCGAATACTGGGCTCTGCCTGCCACTCTCCTCCCTTCTTGGGTTCCTGATGACCTGATAACTTCTTGGGTACACTATTCTCACTTGCCCTTGACAGTAGGCCAAAATCCTACAGATGCTTGTGGGTTATTCAGGGACCGGAGGCTGCCCACATCCAGGATATAGGTGGACTTTCTCACTGTCCCACTGGGGCCTCTGCTCTGGTGTGAAGCCCCCCTCTCTGGCAGCTGGGGCAGTGGTCTCTGGTTACTCTTATCTTCTCTGTAGCCCTTAGACGGACTTGCTTCAGGCATTCTCTGAACAAATGAGAAAGGTGTTGTCCTTCTAGTGGTTAATAACAAAAGAATTCAGGCCTTGCTGGAGAAGGAGCTGGCTCAGGAGGCAGCACTGAGTTTTGGAGGGGGAGGGACAGTACCACAGTGGTATGCCTGTCCTGCTGCCCTGGAGGAGGGAAACCTGAAGCTGTGTTTATAGAAGGGCTTTTAGAGCTAGTTCTGCCAAGTGCACTCCAATCTGAGATAGCAGCTTTTTTCAGCCTCCTGGACTATGCCGCTTCTGGCAGACCAACTCATACTTGGGGAAGGCCCTTTTCATCCTGTAAGATAGCATGTTGACTGACTTATGCCAAGCTTAATACAGATCCCAAACTCTGGAGGGAATCCAGCACTGCTCCTTCCACTGCTGTCCTGTCTTGAGTCATCACTGGATTTACAATGATGAAGCCCTCAAAGTATTAAGGCACCTGCCAGCTAGTTGGTGAGGCAGCACATAGGTGAATTCCCACCACCAGCTGTGCCCAGGCAGGGGTGCTGCCACTTGAGCTCACAGTCCTATTAGTTGGAAGGTCTCAGTCTCCTAGGGTGGGATCTCAAACTCAGTAGCCCTGTGGCCTCAGCTCACTTATACCTCATAAAGCTGGTACCTGCTTGTAGCCTGTTCTCAGCAACCCCACGCCTACTGTTCTGTACTTTTCTCATCTTGCCTGGTATATCCTATAGACTCCTCAGGCAGTGCCGTGGCTCTGCTCAGTTATGTGCTCCAGAAGTGATCAGATTGGCCGGGGGAGGCAGGTAGACTCAGACCAGTGACTGCTATAGCAGGGGTTTGGCCTCATTACTGGTCGAGGGCTCTGTGCACTTTCCCCACAGGGCCTTTGTATGTGCTATTTTCTCTTTTTGTTACACTCTCTAAAATTGCAGATCTCATCTGCCCCTTGCGGGAATGCGAACTGGTGGTGGGCAGAGCCTCCTGGTCTGTTCACTGTTATGTTCTGGTACCTACTCCCAGTATTCAGAAGACTCCCTTGGGATGTGCTGACAGGAGCCTCAATCTCTGTTTCTTTGAATCCTGTCCTTGACCCACCATTTATTGTGGATCCCTAGGCTGACATCCCCAGTGGGCGGCTGCCCCCTGTGCCTTATGTTCCCTACCCTTATCTGAGCTGTGTGTCAGGAGCACTTTTTTTTTTTTTTTTAAGATTTTATTTCATTATTTTTAGAAAGAGGGGGAGGGAGAGAGGCAGAGAGGGAAAGAGACATCAATGTATGGTTGCGTTTCACCTGCCTCCAGCCACAGACCTGACTGGAGACCTGGTTCGCAACCTGGTTATGTGCCCTGGCTGGGGAATTGAACCTGCGACCTTTGGGTTCACAGGCCGGCCCCTTAACTACTGTGCTACCAGCCAGGGCAGGAGCACATTTTTCTCAATATGAAATTTGAGAGAGGAGTGTTGGAATTGGTATCAGACCCTAGCCAGCTGTTTGCCTTAGTGGGAAGGAGAGGGTTACTGTCCATCCAACTCTCTGACCCTCCCACTTGCTTCCTATTGAGTTGACTTCAGTAACCAGTGAGGCTATGGTGATAGTGGACCAGTCTGGCTACCCCCCTGCCCACATATGTGGGGACCCAGCAGCCCTGACCGGCCCAGTTTTCCCCCACCCCGCAGGATGTGTTCGAGATGCGCTTTGCCAAGATGCCAGATGAGCCTGAGGAGCCTTTGGTGTCTGTGTCCTCCCCTGCGGTGCCACCCCCCACCAAGGTTGTGGCCCCACCCTCGTCCAGTGACAGTAGCAGTGATAGCTCCTCCGACAGTGACAGCTCAACTGATGACTCTGAGGAGGAGCGAGCCCAGCGGCTGGCGGAGCTACAGGAGCAGGTGAGAGCACAAGCATACCTATCCCTAGTCCCCTGAAATCTGTGGACCAAGCAGTTTCCCCAAAGGTCTCCACTAGTTAGATGGTCATGGCTCTGAATCTTCACAGGAGCAGAATTCCAGTGGTGCCGTTGTGCTAGGTCACGGGCATATTCAACATAAATATCTGTATGTATACTGCATGTGGAGGGGGCGGAACACGGCAGCTCTTTGGGCGAGCCTTCTGAGTCCTTCCAGTGTCTGGAAGGCCAAGCTAAGCTGTTCATCTCTCCTGGGGCTGCATGGTGATTCTGCTCCCTACAATCTGACCATCAGGCCCTTAGTGCCAACATGTGGTTGCACTCTTGCCCATCTCCTAGGGATCTTCATCCTAACTTCAGGATGACCAAAGGGCTTGGTATCTGTCAGATTAAGTGGCTCCTCTGGGCACCTTTGGAGCCCAGGGTCTGGGTGGGCATGAGCATTTTGGAAATCTGATGATGTGGCAGGTCACAGAACTAAGTACCAGCCCTTCCTTGGTCCCCAGGCCTGGTGGTTAGGGTTTCTGACCAAAACCAGGTGACAGGCATGTGCTTTGCCTGTATGCTCCACAGCTCAAAGCCGTGCATGAGCAGCTCGCAGCCCTCTCACAGCCCCAGCAGAACAAACCAAAGAAAAAAGAGAAGGATAAGAAGGAAAAGAAAAAAGAAAAGCACAAAAAGAAAGAGGAAGTTGAAGAAAATAAGAAAAGCAAAGCCAAGGAGCTTCCTCCCAAAAAGACCAAGAAAAACAACAGCAACAATAACACAAGGTCTGTGCCACCTGAATGCCCTGGTAGGGACTTAGCCTGCCCCAGTCCATGGGGTGTGGTTGCCTCTGCTCTTCTTTCAGGGATGAGCCTCTTGACAGTCACCAGGTTTGGGGAGGGAGGGAGGGAGGGATGGAGGATGGTAGGATGGTATGGTGCAGGCAACAGGGACAAACTGCAGTGTCCCCCCTGTTTTCTGTGAAGACCAAAAGGGTAGAGGTGTGGCAGCCATTCAATCCCCCAATGAAGGAGTCAAATTGGGTGCCCAGTATCCCAGGGTGCGTATTCCTGATGGCATCTGCATTGTCCCTTCATAGCAAGAAGGAGCCAGCACCTGTGAAAAGCAAGCCCCCTCCAGCCTATGAGTCAGAGGAGGAGGACAAGTGCAAGCCCATGTCCTATGAGGAGAAGCGCCAACTCAGTCTGGACATCAACAAGCTTCCGGGTGAGAAGCTGGGCCGAGTGGTGCACATCATACAGTCGAGGGAGCCCTCACTCAAGAACTCGAACCCTGACGAAATTGAGATCGACTTCGAGACGTTGAAGCCATCTACCCTGCGGGAACTGGAACGCTACGTCACCTCCTGTTTGCGGAAAAAACGGAAACCTCAAGGTACCCTTGGGTCCCCGCCGGGGCTTGGGGGTGTCCCAGTCAAGGGAAGGTTGACCTAGCTGCTTTCTCCTGCCTTTCTGTCAAGGAGGCCCCTGGGGCACCTCAGCTGACTCTCAGACTCCACATTTTCTTTGATGATAAAATCAGTATCCTTGATGTAGACACCTCTGGGGGATTGTGACATGGCACTTGACCCTAGGCTGTCAGTGCCTTTTCTTGACTTCTACCTGCGCAGTACTCTAAACCTTGCTTTGAGCAGTCTCTACTGTCAAGTTCCCCACCTCCTCACTCCAAAAAAAAGCCACACACACACACACACTCTTCATGATGCCTGTGACGGTTGAGGCTATGAAAGGCCTTAGGACAATTCTGCACTTGCCTGCCATTCTTTTTTAATTTTATTGTTGTTACCTGCCATTCTTCTCTAACTCAGTGGCTCTTGTATGGGTCTTCCAGGCAGCCCTTTTGTATTACCTCATCTAGGCGCAGCTTTTGTTTCAGGACTAGTAGGGCTTTAGATCCATATCAGCCTTCACCCCAGTCCAGACTAACTCCAGGGATCCTCAGGTTTTCTTTGCCCACTGCCAGGAAAGTTGCTGAGGGAGCCCTAACCCCTCGTAGGGAATTCCTTCATGCCTGTCTCTTAATCCTGATGGACTCTGTAGAGGGGGTTCTGAGAGATTGGCTGGGATGGAGCAGGGCACAGCAGCTTGAAATCCCAGCATAAGCTGTAACTGGCTAGCAGCCAAGTAGGGTTAATATCTTGACACTGGGAAACATGGGGTCTGGGGTACCACCAGGGATATCCCTCTGGTCTTTTCTCCAGAGGTGTGCCTGGGTTAAGAGCAGCTCCCAGATTGAGCCCTGCCTGATGCAGTTCATATTGCTTTACTGCAGCTGAGAAAGTGGATGTGATTGCTGGCTCCTCCAAGATGAAGGGCTTCTCGTCCTCAGAGTCTGAGAGCACCAGTGAGTCCAGCTCTTCTGACAGTGAAGACTCCGAAACAGGTTAGGGTTGTACTCAGCATCTTGTTGCACTCCCTCCTGCATGTGTTTGAACGTACTTGTCCTGGCTGCTAGAGAACAGGTACTATGGTCATACCTGTCTGGCCATCATTTTAAGTCTTAATTGGAGTGGTGGGTAGCCCAGGGTTGGGGGAGCTGGTGAAGACATTGGGTATTGGGGTTCAAGTGTGGGCATTGATCCTAATGTGATCATACCCGCCCCCCTTTCATCTTCCCTGCATCCCAGTCACCTACAATGTGGTTGTCCCAGATGATATGCTTTGGCAGAGATGGAGCAGCCCTTCTGTCACCAGGCTTAGGGCACTGCCATACTCCCCAGAGTGTGCTTATTGCCATGTTGACAGCACCTACTTCTGCTCACATTTGGACATGTGTTTCCTGCACCTCTAACAGTCCTTGTCTTTGTGTTCCATGGGCCTGCACATGTGCTCCACCTAAGCAACAGCTTCAGAATGGAAGACGTGGTGGGTAGAAATGCTAGGAGCTGCACCGTGGTGGGGAGAGCTGGAGGAGGAGGTCAGGCTGGCCCAAAGAAGCTGGGAAGAACCCTAGCAACCAGACCAGGCTGTGAGGTAGAGCCAGCTGTTTCTCTGGGCAAGTCTAGTTCCATTAACTGAGCGGACAGTCTGCAGACCACCTAAGAGCTAGTCCTGGGGGCCTGAGCATATGTTTCTCCAGGCAGGCAGCAGTGTGTATACCTACAGTGGGGGAACCTGTGTTTGGGCAACCAAGCATGTTCTTTCGTGTACCTATCCCGTCTCAGTATTTTATTCTGACTGTAAATAAACCATAAGCTTTAATCATTTCATGTAAAGAATGTGTCCTGGTGGTACCAGGGAAGTTTGGGGATCATTTACAGCAGCTGGGAAGAGTGGTGTTGCTCCAAGGTGTGCATGCACAGGCTCTCATGTGGGCTCAGCCTGCTTCTGTCAGGTGAAACTTGGGACCAGGGGGCTCCAGACCTTGTCACTGTCCTTCATTCCTGTTACAGTAAGGGCACCAGGCTTCTCAATTGAGTGGAGGGAGGAGGGCTCACCTTCCAGGGTTGAGGGGTGGGGAGTGGTGCACTGAGGGCTTCTCCAGGACTCCATATGCTGGATTTCCTCATTTTTAGTGGGCCCAAATGAGATGAAATTTATTAGGACATGTTCTGTATTGAGCTACTACTATATGCAGTTTGCTGGCTGCCTCTGTCACTACCCTTGACCCTTTTTTTTTCTAACCATCATCCCTCCCTTCCCCTACCTTTGCCATTGTGCAACCCCACCCCGCCCCCACCCCATTTACCAGCAGGGGGCACCACACCCCTATGCCCGCCCAAAATGGCTTCCTTGCCAGGCTGGTGCCCTCTGCTCTGCATGGTGAATGGCTATATTCTTAGGTCTGGTTAGCATTCCTGGTAGCAGCTGACTCCTCACTTGGGGTGTGAGCCACACCTTGAGTTTACCTTCCCTCTGGGGCTTCTAGCAGGCTGCTCCTTCTAGGGGGTTTCACAGCTTTTCTCCTAAGGATCTGAATGGTCAAATGAAAACAAGGCTGAAATGAGCACAGGACCTGATCATTAAAACAGGGCAGCTTAGCTGAGGGTGAACTGCTTTTGGTGATATGGCACCTTAGGGGCCTGTGACTCTGTCCTTTGCCCCTGGCCCCCAAGCTCAGCAGGACGACTACAAGGCTCCCGAGTGCCCTGCTTGCTCCCATCTTTGAAGGGTGGCTGTGATGGCATTTCCAACAGCTCTCTGCTGCTGCCAACATGCTTTTCTTTATTTTTCACATGTTTTCCTCTTTTAAATGAATTGGAAAGATTGTGCAACAAGTAACCTGAGAGTCCTGGGAAGAGTTGTCTTGGCGGGAAGGAGGGAAGGAGGGTGAGATTTACAATGTCTGAGCTGCTGGCCTGCAGGCACCAGACTCCTGCTATTCGTTGACTCTGGCTTGTCCTTCTTCCCATGTGCCCTCCCCACCTTGGGTTTTGTAAGAATCCCTTTTGTCTTCATGGTCCTGGCTTTTTCTTTCTCATCAGTTTGCGCTGGAGAGCTCTGTCATGGGCCAGCAGGACTTTCTGCTGTCAGGAGGGACCCACCCTGTGGGTTTTGGTCCTGTGGTTCAGACGCTGTGGGTCCCAAGGTGGGCGCCTATGACCCTGCACCACTGAATGCAGCCGTTGTCACCCAGCCCTCACAGGAAATTGCACTCACTTCCCTAGCTTGCTGCTCATGCTGGGTCCATGGAACTGGACAGCTGATTACTGCAAACAGAGGTGGTTCTTCCTTATGGGGAGGGGAGCAGGGGGGCATCATGGTGGGGGTTGGGCATTAGAGGTATTTTTCCTTGGTCTTTTGAAACTTACTTTTTCCCTCCTTGTTCTTATGTTTCCGTTTGGATTGGAGCCGAAATTCCTGAATGGGCCTATTTTTGTCACTTGTATTAATTAAGGATCAGTTCTGCCTACACAGCCCTACAACAAGAATCATCAAAAGAAACCAAACAGGCACTAAATTAGGGTTGGTGGTTGTTAATGTGGACCCCTTCTGGCCACTGTTCACAGACAAGGATGCCAAGAACAGCTCAGGCATGGGGCTTGTCCTCAGGATCATGTTGCAGTTAGGGAAAGTGTGCTCACAGGATGGGAGGTAAGGGGCAGGCACTGTTTTACCAGTCCTAGATCAGTACTTGTTCCCCCACTCAGCAGCATACAACACTATTGGCCTGTCCCAGCACATCCTTTGAAGCCAGCTCTATTTGGGGAGTGATCTTTAAAAAAAGAAATTCTGGCTCAAGATTTAATTTGCTTGAGAGTTTAGTACTGAGAGGATAGGGTAGGTACAAGTGAGCCACCATCCTACTGCCCCTAAGGCATCTGTAGACCTTAGCTGGGCAAGCTGAAGGCACCCTGGTTCCTCCTTTCCACTGTTGGTCCAGGGGGTCTGTGGACAGAGCTATGGCCTTCCTAGCTACCTGGCTCATAGGGCCAGGAATGTCCTAGGATTCTTTATCTTGCTTCCCTCCATCATACTGCTGATGTCTGGCTCTTTTTGGTTGGTGGTGGACACACAGCTTGTGCCCCTCTTAGAAGTAACCCCTGTCTCTAACTTCCTGGGCTGAGACCCAGGTTAAGGAAGATTTTGGAATGGCGCTCTTGGACTTGGCCTAGTCTTTCTAGTTGCAGAGGGAGCACACTCCAGCTATTTTAGTCTCCTTGTTTCCTTTTCCCAGGATTGAAGCATGTGGGTATTTTTTTAATAGCTCCAGGGGGAAAAGGAATGCTTGATGTTTTGGAAAGATTTGAGCTGGAAAGTGCAGACGGAGGCCATGGGGCATTCTTCCCAGACAACCAGCCTCAGCTTCCGACCCGTGGGGTTGGAACTTGTTTCCAGTCCATTCTTGGGGCTGCCCACTCCAGGGGTGTGCCACTTGCTCTCAAGGACGGGGAGAAGCCCCTGGTATGGGGGTGGGAGAATAGGCAGAGACCTAGAGGATGGGGCTGTAGTCAGTCTGCCCACACTACCAGGTGACCCCTCATAGACCCACATGCAGCTGGTGGGATTCTGGGGTAGGGCGGGGCTAGTCTTGTGGAATGTGCCCTGAGTGAGTAGCTGGCCAGTGGGCGGGTTTTTCCCATGCCTGCCCTGAGGGACCATGGGAATGCAGTCAGTGTCAATGCATCCGTGACTGCTGCAGAGGCTTCTACTCTGCTGTGTGGGTGGGAATGACCCTATGCCTCTCCCTGGTCAAGGGGAGCTGAATTCCATAACCTGAGGGGAAAAAATGGATGGCTCCTCCTTTGTTTTGTTACCCTCTTAACAATAACTGATTTCTCTCTCTCTCTCTTTTTTTTTTAAGATTTTATTATTTTTAGAGAGAGGAAGGGAGAGAGGGAGAGAGACAGAAATGCATGTTGCCTCTCACCTGCCTCCAGCCACAGACCCATCTGGAGACCTGGCCCACAACCTGGTCATGCACCCCGGCTGGGAATCGAACCAGTGACCCCTGGGTCCGCAGGCCAGTGCCTTATCCACTGTGCCACCAGCCAGGGCATGATTTCTCTTTTTATAATTTGTATTTTGTTTCTTGAGGTTTGTAGGAATGCAGAAAGGAAGTGTTAGCTGTAGGTCCTACACCTGACAGCCCCCCCTCCCCGCCATCTTTTCTTCCCTCCACCTAAATCCTTAGGGAAGACCAGATCACTCCTTGAGATGGACAAGATACAGCAAAGCAGACCCAGGGGGGTAAGCTCAGAATCAGTGAGATCTGGTGGCATGGCACACCAGGTTGGCAGGGCAGATGGGTAGAATAGGCCAAGAAGTCTCTCACATTCAAAGACTGTTAAAGGAGATGCTGTCGTGCACTTGGGATTCACATTACTGGAAGCAGTTCTGTCTAGTAGCATGAACAGGCTTGGGTGGTTTTGGAGACATCTGTGGCCATTCTAAGGAGAATGTGGGTTTGTCTCTGCCCTCAGCTGGTCAGGCTGAGGCAGGGCTTCTGGGCTCCAGTGCTGTTCTCTGGTGCCCTGTCAGCGAGCAGGGCGCAGGAGGTTGGCTCAGCCTGCAGTTCTTCTATTCTTGTGACTTGGAACAGTACATTCCACACCATTTCTCTCACACTGGTTTCTCTCTCCCTCTACGTAGGTCCTGCCTAATCATTGGACACGGACTCTTAATAAAACGGTCTTCAGTTCCAGATTCCTTCCCAGCAAGCTCTAGCTTAAGTCCATTTTCTTCTGTGAAAGGGACAGGACTCCATCAAGTTATGGAATTCCTCAGAACCCTGGGCCTGTCCCCGGGGTGCATTAGTCATGTCGATCAGAGCAACACACGCCTACTCCCGCCTCCGGGAAGGCTGCCTTGCCTGGCTGGCTGCCCGGGCCTCCTGTGTACAGACTGCCCAGCTGTCCCACCCAGCCTCCCTGGTCATCTGGGCTCCTCCGGGTGGGTGATGTCACCCAGAGTGTGATGACAATCTCCCTGCACACGCATGGGTGTGGGTGCTGCTCTGTGTGCAAAGGCCCCATCAAAAGTATGTGTTCTTTCTCTTCATCCCTTCATCTTTTTCTGGATCCTAACCACTTCTTCCTGGACCTGGCAGTGATAATTTAGCCCAGGGGAGATCTCATTCAGCCTGAGGAAGAACACACATCTAGAACTTTCCCAAGTGAAGAATGGGGGCTATACCTCAGCCGGCCTTCTGTCTAGTCGCTGGGGTGACTCTTATCAGCCCAAGGCTATCACCAGCCACAGCTAACTCAGCCCCCTGGAGTCCTTCCATTTTTGTTCCCATAGTCGCCTATTGGTCATTTTTCCGACTTCTTTTCCTCTTCTGCTGAAGTCACATAGTAAGAGGATTTCTTGGCTGCTGCCCTCCCTCCCAGGTGCATAGAAGCAGACTGCAGTGCAGCCAGCCACTGGTGAAGGCCTTTGGAGAGAATTGGCTATAGAACCAGCTGACCTGGCCCCTGGAGCCCATCATCCCTACCCCCAGGGAATTCGGGGTCTGGGCTAGTAAGTGAAAAAGGGCTCTCGAAATCCAGAGCACTGGACTGGTCAGCAGTGAGGTCCAGCTTTCTGCACATCTCCAAGGGATGTGGCCAGTGTAAGCACCCTCCTAGTTTTTAGACTTCTGGAATAATGGCAGCTGCTGAGAGTTATGCAGGCCAGGGTGGCCATATCATACAAGCCCCCTGAGAGGCTTTTTTTATTCTAAAAATAAATACCAGCCCTTTTTTGGTCATGAATCCAGCATCTCAGCAGAAAATTGCCTGGTGTGAAAAGTCCCCTAAGGAGCAACATCTGCTTTTCAGGGAGGTTTTATTTGGGGGGTGGGGGGTTGGTTTGTTTGTTTTGTGTATGTGTTTTTTGTTTTTGTTTTTGTTTTTTTTCTTCTTTAATAAAGTGTAGTTTGTACATTCTTCAAGGCCTAGCCATCTGCTGGTATCTCAGAGCCAGCCTTCTGAAATTGGAAGCTGACTTGAGGAGGTACAGTTCACCATGAGCAGGCCTGAGCAGCTGTAACTGCCTCCGACTGGCCTTGAGATCTAGCTCCAGCCCCCCATCTCCACATCCCAGCCTCTAGGGTCCTGCTCTGATGCTCGAAGTCCCTGGCTTCTCTGGTCCTTTGACCAGTCAGCTTCCAGTCAAGCCCCATTTGCCAGACTATTTTGAGTTGCCCTTTGGTCTGTGCCTGATGTGTTGGCCAGTGTAGTTCAGCCTACCTGAGACCAGGGGGCTTCATGCCCAGAGAGTCCCAAAGGGCAGTTGTGAAGAGGCTAGCATTGTCTTTCTGGGAAAATTCTGCTGACTTGGAACAAATGGCAGCCTGGATTCCCATAGTGGCAGCCTGTGTGCGGCCCCGCCTCTTCATGCCCATGTGCCTGTAGGCTATCTACAGGGGTTTTGTGTGCCCTCATTGTTTAGGAATACTGTCCTTTCCTTGCCAATGGGTTTTCCATCTAGTAGAGATTTGATCTTTAGACTTAAGCCTATCTATCACCTGTGGCCAGGTCCCCAGGAACAGAACAGAGGGCAATGCCTACTCCACATTGCAAACTTGGTATGTAGAAAGTGCCATCTGGGCCTCAACTCACCAGTAGGCTTCAAGGCTTGGGAGTTGCTGAGGGATGCGAGGCCCAGGTGTCCACTGGCACCAAGACTCCCTAGTTGAGTGTAGGGATTCCATACCTCTACCCTGCCCTTACCCTACATTTTGTCTCTTTACCTTGACCTGGGGGGTGTGGGAGGAGGAATCAGTGTTTTAATCAGATTTTACAAAAACGTTTTAATTCTTTGTACAATTATCATCCTATGTAAAGATAATGTTTGTGTTGAGTTCAAGATTTTCATGGAATAAAGATCGCACAGTATTTGAGGCCATCTTCATGTAACCCTTTTTAGAGAGTTTTATGTGGGGGTGTTTTGGGGCTGGTATGTTATGAAGCCATGCACTTGGTCATGTCCAGTTCCTCCAATGTGAGGCTCAGGACACATGAGCCAGACATGCTCTCCTAAATAGGCTGCAGCACCTTCGGTCTCCTCCACTGGTCCTTTTAGTCCTCTGGTTCTGGGGGTATCCTTTGCTCCAGTGCTGCCACAGAACCCTCCCAGTGACCTTTCTAAGGCAACTGAGATTTGTTACTTGGAACCCCCAGTGTCCCATTGCACTTTGTTCACATGAGTTCTCGTATCAGCCTCTCTGCTCGGAACCTAAAGAAAGTTAGTCAGGACTCTGAGCCACTGTCCCTATTGTATGGTGGGGAAAACTAGTGCCTCTTCAAGTCCATGAGATGACAGCCGACCCTGACCCTGACCCTGCCCAATTCTCCCTGTCTCCATGACATCCTCTAGTCAGAATTTACCCACTGGCCCCTGGCCCCTTCTCTCACACCCCAGTTTACGATCAGCTATCCCCAGCCTCCCTGGACCTGCCGTTTCTGTTACTAGAATTGATGCTGGGAGAGAACCTTGTCTAGAAAAGACAATCTTCTTGCACTTCCTTGGTGGCCTCTCAGCACTGGCTTTCCCCAGCACATGCAGGGTCCCTTTGGTTCTGGGGCTGCAGCCTCTTCAGTGCTTCCCCTCACCCCCAACCATGCAGCTGCCAGGCCCTGTGGCCTTGATCCTACAAGCCTCCTAAATTATTCCCTTGTGTATGTCTCACCCACAAGAGTGTTCCTCTCCCTAGGTTTCTTATTGTGACCCAGAGTTCTGATCCCTTTATCCTGGAATTTCTAGTGTCCCTTAGTTTGTTACTGGGTCTGTGGTTCTCATATCCAGGTGTCCCAGTTGCTACCGTTTGTATGAGGACATGTGTCTACCTGCTGGGGTCTGTGTTGCTGTCATGTCTCTTGCATGGAATGGTGAGCTCTTGCAGGGCACCAGGGTACCATTCCTTTGGGTGCCATGTGGCACCCTGGGGCTATGCCGTGCACCTCACAGAACCTTAATGTGGCCCTTCGTGAAGCAGCAAGAACCAGCACCCTGGCAAGGAGTGCAGGGAATGCCAGCAAAGGTGACAGGAGTCCAAAAGGCACTGTGGATTCTAATTCCCACCTGGTGGTTGGCAAGTTCATCTTCTAACCTGTGAACACAGGTCAGGCCTCTCCCTCTCACAGGTTCCCGTGCCAGTGCAGTTTGGTGAGGGACATCCTTGGAGCGGGGATACAGGGAGAATGCTGGCTCCTTCGCACTCCTCACGGATGTGTCCACACAGTGGCAGCAACGCTGTCAGCCTCTGAGGAACCAGGGCACACATACTGCCTTCTCCCTGCAGCACGTCCACTGCGCCCCAACACTGAGCTGCTCCTGAGAGAGAAGCTGGCAGTGGTATTGAGCACTTCCCTGTTTGCTCTTGGTAGCCCTGGGGAGTCCTGCTGGTCAGCCTGCCTCTTTCCTTTCCCTGAAATATTCGCACTGACCTTCCCATGTGTCAGCACTTTGCCCACTTATCCCATGGCTCTGTGGCCAGACTTGGGCCCACCACTACCACTGTCTCATCATAACTCAATATATTTGCACCCCCTGTTGCCCGGTGGGGAGTCGAGCATCTCTGAGGAAGTGCCATAAAAGGCAGCTGCCTGGCCCAGGGCAATCCCTTCAGAGCTTCACTCTGCTCATCTGTCTACGAGTATCGTTTCGAACACCACAGTGGTTCAAAGAAAGAGTAGGTTGGGGTATAGGCACTCAAGTTGCCTTAGTGACCTCTCACCAGAATGTAGAAGACAACATTGGGCAAGGAGATCTCTAGCTCAGTCCCCAGTGCCCCAGATGTCATCCTTTAATGGCACTGGGAGGTCAGGAGCTGGGCAAGGAGGCTTTTCAAACATTTTAGCTAAGAAGAGTGGCCGGCAAATGGGTAGGTGATGCTCCACATGGTTTCTTTTCCCATGACAGACTTCATACCAGATAGAATTCAATCAACCCTTACCCTAAATTCACTGTTTTCTTCTGGTTCTACATCCAAGGCAGCTCGCCTCAGTCTTCTCTCCCAGGCCTCATTAACTTCTCTTTTCCTCTGCAGAGATGGCTCCGAAGTCAAAAAAGAAGGGGCACCCTGGGAGAGAGCAGAAGAAGGTATATGATCTCAGGAGTGGTGGTCATTTACGTTTGTGGGCCCTGGGGTACCCTGGAGCTGGCCTGAGAATGTCTGCCTGTCTGACGTCACCCTGTATGTCTGTCTATCTGCAGCACCATCACCACCACCACCAGCAGCTGCAGCAGGCCCCGGGTCCTGGGTCCCAGCAGCCCCTGCCACCTCCCCAGCAGCCCCCGCCACCCCCACCTCCGCAGCAGCAGCAGCAGCAGCAGCAGCAGCAGCAGCCCCCACCACCCCCACCCTCCATGCCTCAGCAGGCTGCCCCCACAATGAAGTCCTCGCCCCCACCTTTCATCGCAGCCCAGGTGCCTGTCCTGGAGCCCCAGCTCCCAGGCAGTGTCTTCGACCCTATCGGCCACTTCACCCAACCAATCCTGCACCTGCCGCAGCCTGAGCTGCCCCCTCACCTCCCCCAGCCACCTGAGCACAGCACTCCGCCTCATCTCAACCAGCACTCAGTGGTCTCTCCTCCAGGTGAGCTGTGGCCATTCCTGCCCAGGTTCAGGGAGGCCCTTTTCCACTATGTGACTGAGCACTCGGGGCAAACTTTGGAGCCCATCTCAGCTTTAGTTGTTCCTAAGGGGGTGTCAGCAGCTTCTCAGGGCCATAGTGGAAATTACGCAAGACACCCCAGGGTAGCTTTTGCAGGGAGTTAGTGCTTTGATACAGCAGATCCTGAGTCAGCTGTGCTGGGCACAGCACTGTCAGGTGAAAAAAGAGGCAGCCCCTCTGCAGCTCTCAGGGTAGGGGGGCACACAGTCATCCCAGACAGGAAGATCAAATGGGCATTCAGGTCATAGCTGGCTCTGAAGCTTGAAGGGCAAATGTGAAGATGGGACAGTTAGAAGAAGAGAGGGCATCAGACAAGGCAGTACTAGGGAGGGCCCAGTCATGTATACCATCCTGGCAAGTTTATTCTGGAGGTGGTGAGAAGCTGAGAAGGGTGGGGAGAGGGCTAGTTGGAGAGGGGTTGAAAGGATGGAGTAGAAAGGCCAGGCCGGGGACTATAGGAGCCTCATTGCTACAATGTTCTGTCCTTCTAGCTTTGCACAATGCGCTGCCTCAGCAGCCATCGAGGCCCAGCAACCGAGCCGCCGCCCTGCCCCCCAAACCTGCCCGTCCCCCTGCTGTGTCACCTGCTCTGTCACAGCCCCCCCTGCTCCCACAGCCCCCCATGGCCCAGCCACCCCAAGTGCTGCTGCAGGAGGAGGAGGAGCCATCCAACCCGCCCCTCACCTCCATGC